>CM076570.1:615090447-615169828 GCA_034641835.2 Pinus albicaulis | reverse complement strand
GACCAATTCCCATCATTTTGGGTCATTCTTGGAAGAAGGTTTGGAGCAACAGTACAAATAGCAAAAGGGCACTTGAACTGTATATGAAAACTTGAAGGTTTTGATGAAAGCTTGCAAGTGAAATTTTTATGTTTTTTATGCAATTAGACAAGTTTCATAGCACATAAATTAAGTTTAAAACTTAGTTTTGCAGTAATAAACATAGACAATAATACCATAACAGAAACACCAGATAGCAAAATGATCTAGATGTTCACCCCTCTTGGGATACATCTCCTGTTCCATATTCCAATGTTTTTCCTCTTTCATTATGTGCTCAAAATATATGTTTTACATGGATTTTCAATGCTCATAATGCAAAAATATTGTCTCCTGCGGCTTCATAACTGTCAAAAGCCCATATCCGGGATCTTTCTGCACTCAAATTGGTCAAAAACTGATTGAGTTATGATCTAGAACAATTTTTTTTCTAATTTTCATATACTCTACACCCACCTGCTATCCATTCTATAAATATCCAAAATTTCAGAAATGTGGAGCGAAAAATTCACCCCGCACAGGCGTTATTGGCATCAGTTCGAATACAAATTATCATATCTTTAAATGGCGCGGTGACCCCTACGAACTAATCAAAGTGGGCCAAGTGGCGCGTATATAGCCATTGATTTGGGACCATTCAAAAAAACCTACCAACTATTTTATTGTGCCTTGAACCATGGTTTTTGGCAGAACTATGGTTGGGTTGAATTGCATGCCAACCATAACTCCACCCTGACCTCAAACCATGGTAAGGAACTTTGGTACTATTATGGGTTTCATTTCAAATTTGCGCCAAGTTTTGAAACCAACCCAAGCTCCATGATTGTGGTTGCAGTGTGGTTGACTGCCAAAGTTATAACTTGTGTGCCATATCCAAACTCTAACCATAATATATTGTCATGGTTGATGTCATGGAAAGGTTTCAAAACCTGCTGAGGTTCCAACTGCATTTTAAACTTGTGGTTTGGTGTTATCCCTGGGTTTGGGTCGGCGTTAACCCCATGCCCTCGGCATCTCGACCTGCAGTCTCGTGGATTGGGGTATACCAGGGGCTAGGGGTTAACCCCGGCCCCGTCCCCCAATGTGCCCATAAATAAACATTAAATATGCATTGAAGACTATAGTTATTAATAACTAATGTTGGCAGAGTGGTAAGACTATGTGTTGCTAGAGTGGATGTTGCACATTCAAATCTTTCCAAGCTCATTCGACCCTCAAACAAAATTTTACACCACTATGGAGAGGCCACGTGGTGCCCATCCATTGAACCATGTGCCCTTCATACATTGGTCCACTTCAATGAACCAATTAACCAATAAAAAACCACAAGATTTCAACCAACCAGAAGGAGATACTTGGCACACAACCATTGGTCCTGAAAAACACATTTAGCACGTCTAGTCGCATTCCTAGTCAGCATATAGACTACTGACTGGGTGTACCCACAACCCAATTACAATTTTTTTGGTTGTTTGGAAAAACGTTCAGAACACAATATCGGCAGCATTATCGGTTTTGAGTGATTCGAATTGGGTTGGATTCATGGCGACGAGATATTCGTTTTGGCGCTAGTTTCGAGTACTTTTAAATACTTTGAATTTTGAGCACTTTACTGATCCCTTGGATCATTCCTCCCCACTGGAAACTTTTGGACCTCCAAAATATCATTTTCAGTCAATAAAAAAATGAGTGTATAGTTCCCTCACCCATCCAATCTCAATCCATTTGTACATTCCCACCTTGATTTTTAAGGAATTTGAACATTCCCTCCTTGATCTTCAATCAAAGGAGACTTATACAATTTCAAGTTCACTTCACCTAGAAAACTATAGTCATAACAATGCTTAGCATGTCTAGCCTTGCATTTGGATTGACTCTTTACCAAATTTGATCGCCATCATGATGCACCATCCTTCTTCAAAGCCAAAACATTATGAAAACCACAAGAATATGTCTTAATACCAATGTCCTCTTTGTCAAATAGCTTTTGAATATTCTTTTTGATCCATGCATTCTTTAACACTGGAATCTTGTTCTTACCAATGTTCAACAATGATGCATTCTAGTGCAATTGCACTTCATGTTGTTTTCCTCTTTTAGGAGGCAACATATTATACTCCTGAAACATCTTATCACATGAATTATCAACCTCAATCAAATCAGACTTCAAACTTGATTCATATTTGTTATAGGCAATTTTGTCACATCTGGTTAGTGAGCCACCTAATGGGATCAATCAACATCCTATTACCCTTTTTCATCATCTTGCACAAATCCCTAAGCATGTACCTTTCATCCACCATAATTTCAGCCCTAAACTGCATCATATGAGCCAATTTTAGGACCAATGCTCCCTATAAGCCTACTAAGGTGCAACCACCTACAGGTTGCTCCATTTTGGCCAGTGTTGTTCACCATCAGGTTGCTCATATTTTCACCTATGTTTTTTTTAGAATCCGGGAGAATGATTGGGATTCTGAAAGATTCACTTTCTAAAAGTTTCCAAAAGTTGTTTCAACCGCTTACCTTAGATTAAACATTCGGATCCTATCCTACCCTACTTTGGAATTTTCACCACTCATCCTTTAATCCTATCCCTCCATCAAAGGTGGATCTAAAACCTTTGAATGGTAATTGGATAGGAACTCCCAACTTACCCCTCTCTCTGATATATTTACCATCTTACCTAATCAAAGGTTAGAATTAAGAATGAGTGAATAGTCAGCTTTGGATAAATTTTGCCCTTATGTTGCTACAGTGAGTCGTCATTATCCCATGTATTAGGGTGATTGGAGGTGCCTATTGTGACAAGGAAAGGACAAGTTAACAACTTGGAGGATCTCTTCTACAAGATCAAATGCTACTCAAGGTTGTAACCTCCTTCTATTTATATTAATGCAAATAATTTTTTGTTTTCCTATATGTGATGTTATTTCATGTATTTCAATACCATGTTGATCTATTTAATAGAGTATTTAGATGATACTCCATAGATCTCGTAGTTTCTTGGCTTGGGTTATCTGACAGTGCAGGTTCTAATTTTGGCAATCAGAGTTGGAATTGGATCTTCCAAGCTAAAGAAGGAGCGAAGCGTGTGACAAGTTCTAGGTAGACCTCACTATGTCATCTATTTACTTTAAGGAGATGCATTTGGTTCCTTGTCTCTCTCTTGTTCTAGGTTGACCACCAAACATAGGGGAGATACTTTTTTCTGCAATCATAAATCCCCTATAACAAATTGGCCACCATACTGGGGAACGAAGTATTCCCTCGGTGGTTTTCCTTATCCATTTTTTTTTATTACCTCCTTGACATACCTTTGTTGTATCATCGAACTAAGAACAGACCTAGGAAGTGGTTTCATTCAATAATTTTTGTAATTCTTGTGTTGTAATACTCTTTCTCAGGCCCAATGCTCCACCAGTTCCTCTGACAGATCGTTGCACCTCACTCAAGCCCACTCTATCCCAATGTTGCAAAGCACTAGTGCCTCCTTTGCACTAGTGTTGGCCCTTGTTTTTACACAAACTTTTCTTTGGTTTTTAAGCCTCTCTTTCATTAGCTTGCTTCCAATTGAACTTCCCTGAGTCTTGAGTGTATTTTTGTCTCTCCAAAACCTCCATTTGGTTTGTATTTGTGTTTGTTTTCCTTTGGTAAGAATTGGTTTTGATTCTTCTTTGCTCTTATCATTTGTTCGCTTGCAAACTAATTTTGTTTAGTTTTTTATCACTTGGATGAATTTTTTTTTGAGTCCTTGTTCTAAAAAGTGCAATTGAATAAGTAATTGAGCATTTGCATCTTAGTTTTCTTCATTCTCGAAAATTAGGTGGGGTGAAAAGAAAATTTGTGCATTGGAATTTATGGATATGTATGTGTATTAGTGTAGGAACAGTTTCATCGAAAGGGAAATTGCATTCTACATATTTTTTGTTGCATATTGATTATTTCTTCCCTTCCTTAGCTATATTTTCATTGAAAGAGAAAATATTTCTATTTTCTCATGCTAGATTTCCATTTTAGGATATTCAAATGACATTCGTGGAGAGCCCTAAAATTGTGACTTAATAAAAGATAAACAGTAAAATTTATTGAATCAACCTAAGGATAATTTGTAACATTAATGCAATCATTTAGAGATCTAGGCTAGAGATGTGTTCTGGCATCTTTAAATAGAGGAGTTGTCGTTGTTTTCTAGTGTTTCATCTCAGGGGTGAAATCTCATTCCGTGTACGTAAGTTTATAGGATCGTTCTCCATGTACCTTTGGCTATATCGGATGGTGCTCCACACATGAAAACTATATCGGAACACTCTCATCGAACGATTACACATTAAACAACACTACTATAGACTGCACTCCCATTTACCGTCGAGTATATATTGGGAGTCCCTTATAGGTCTCTATCCATCCATAGGTAACTGAGTCTACTATATTGTATACCATGATACACCAAGCACAATATTCAGGGAGATTGGTTGTCTTATGTTAAGTTCTTGGTTTTCCAAGGTGTATATTTCAGTTCAAAGTTGCTTGGTAATCATTTATTTATTTATAAATAAATTTTATCTTCCAACATGGAAGAACAAAATCCCCCTCCCCGTCATTCGCGTAGAATGAAAAATAAGCCTCCTCTTCCTACAAAGGCTACTCCTAACCGATGTCAAAAACACAATAAAATAAAAAATATTGAATCAAGAACTTCAAGCACTAATTTTGGCCCTCCTCCTCATATTGATCTGCCAAAATCATCTTTCCCTTTGAGTTTCAAACTCAATATTACATCTACTCCTATTGGTGACACTGAAACAATTGAAATAGAAGTCCTTGACACTTTGTTACCTGAGGTCATTGAACCTGACCTTCCTAAGTAAAACACTTTGTTTCTTGAGGTTATTGAACCTAAGGAGCCTCATCCTTCTTTACCTAATTCTTCGAGACCTTCCTCTTCTCTTCCTTTGTATCAGAAAAAACCAATATATCTCGAACCCGATAGAGAACCTCCTCCATACGAAATTTTTAGTACTAAAGAAATCCCTCAAGAAGAGCCTTGTCATTGTACTCTTGTTCATTGGGAAGGAATTAATTTTTCTCAAACCGAGGCTTTTCCATCTCTTCAAACTCTGACATAATCTCCTTTACATGATTCTTCGAGCATATGTACGGATCTCTCGTGGAAATATTCATTTGGATTTACAACCATGACTGGAACTGATTCAAACTCCCATCCTATGTCCACCACTATGGTTGAGACATCAAGTTTCACTTCCTCATCTATGTTCATGACATCACAAGAAACTCATTTGTATGGTGGCATGTATGTCCCGCCTATTTATCATTCATTATATGGTACCTTTTCGGGAGCAGATTCTAGTCCTTTGACATCCCCCATGTCATTTAATTCGGGAATAATGCTTGGTACTTCTCTTATGAATGCCACATAGTCTTCTCCTCTTCATCTAGCTACAACTACAATAGAGCAGCAGGTTGGTCCTTATATCAGTGGACAAAGCTACCCTCAACAACCTAACTCTCCTTATGTTGGCTACCTTCCATCTGGATCGTAGTTGCCTCCATCATCGTATCCTCCTTTTGCAGGGGGGGACCTATTTTTGGTATGAATTAATATGGTAATCTACCTAATTATAGTCTGCCTTATCTTGGAATGTTTGCCAATGTTTGGAAACCTACTTTACCTGTTCAACCTGGTTCGATTTGGGATCGATTGTTGAATCCTCAAACTACACCATCCTCATTGTAAATTCCAATCTATCCATCAGCACCTCAACAAGCTAAAATACATGTGATTCAACCTTTACAGCCTATTCCAATGGTGTTTTGTTCTCCCCAGATACTTCTTAGTCAAACTGTACAAGGTGCCTCATCTTCTCAATCGCTTGCACAAGGTACTCCTCAAGTTTCAGTAGGTCAAATTCTTCAAAATTTGGCACAATCTCAACCGAGCCCACCATACCATGGTGCAATAAAAAACTCTGTCAGGAAACAATATGGACCTCATCACATGCCTTTTCAAGGCCAACAGATCTAGACCCAACCATTCCAGCAGCTTTATCGTCATCTTAGGGCTAGGAAGAAAACTCACAGTGTATGTTGGTTATCAAAATCCTCCATATCCTAGTAACTAGGTTCCTTATTATCAGAACCTTACTTATCCAGGCATGCAAGTACCCATTTCTCAAGATATTCCTTCTTACCCATGTCATCCCCCTCCATTTTTAATAGGCAGTTGCCTTTTGTGGCTACTCTTGAATTATGTGACTTATCTCGACTTGCTAACGACCCCATCACACATTTTCCATGGTGGTTGATTATTCCCACCAAGTTTCCTTCTAATATCCAAAAAATCAATGGAATCCTAGAGAAGAAACATTGATGCATGTCAAGACGTGTCATTTATGGTATTCATCCAACTCCCTCAATGATGATTCCATTCGACTTCATTTTTTCCAATGAATGCTTATAGGTACCACAGCTAAATGATGTATTGAATTTCCTAGAGCATTGTTTCACGATTTTAGTAATTTATTCACCACCTTCCTCACACATTTCTAGTTACCCATTAGATACAAAAATGGAATGAAACTATTGACTAAATTCAAATAATCAGATTCCACTCACATTTCAGATAACATTCATGAATGAAGGCGTCGCCGTCGGTTGGTCAAGACCTTTGTTCCTGCTCATTTTTTAGCGGAATGGTTCATCAAATCTATGTTAGATCCCTTAACATAATATGTGGCCAAAGTTGGAGCCATGAACGAAGATCGAGTTATTGCTCGTGCTCAATATTTATTTATTTTTTATACCCAATCGAGAATGCTCTATGATAAGATACCAAACCCTCAGATGCCTTCAAGAATTACACCTCTTCCATCGCAATAATAATCTCATGCCTCCGATAGAATTAGTAGTTCTACCAGTTCGCATCTAATGCGTAAACCATCTAGTATTTCTCTCACTACTCCTGTGCAAAACCCCTAATCCCACCCTCATGCAGCTTCTGATTCCGAGATAAATGCCATTTCATCTGATAAAGGCAATTATCAACAGCAACCTAGAAGAAAGAAGAAAGGCAAAGCTAAGTAAAAGAAGGATCCCTTTCCATAGGATAAACAAACAAATTCATCTTCTGATGAGAAACGAAATCCTCGATACCCATGTTTGATTTTCAACGAGGATCATTTTGCACGTGATTTTCCACACAGTGCTGAAGTGAACCAGTTTCTTAAATCATCCACTTCTCCTATTGTGTTGACCGGCCCGTTTCACAATCAATAGACTCATATGGTTTCCCAAGACCCCTCTTCCTCTAACATGGTTTTGATGCTTTCCTCCTCAAAGCCGAGATTTGACATTTTGATGGCCACTCGAAACAAAGACTATGGTAATGTGAATCCACCAAATGGTCGAGCTACTGATAAACTTGCCAATTCAACACCGACCTCATCTGATTATGTTCTGCCTCTAGAATGGACTATCCAACCTTAGAAGGGTGTTATCCATAAGTCTTATTACAACCCTCGTTCAAGAGTTTCCCAAAACTATAATTTTGTTGAAGACTTAGCTTAGTCTCCATCAGTTATGTCAACTCTTGAGGTGTTGCAAAATTGCCCCATATGGACCCATCAGATTCCAACCTAATTGTTTTCTCCCATGAAAACTATACCCCTCGGCATCCATCTCAGTTATATTTTATGATTCAATTCACTTTCCATAGTAAAAACATTCATCGTTCTATTGTGGATGAGGGAGCCTCAACCTGCATCATGTCCATGTCTGGCTGGAAGGAGATTAGTTCACGTCGACTGAATCAATTGACCAACACATTAAAAGCATTTGATGGAAGGGCATATAAACCCTATTGGATTTTGAATTCCCTCCAAGTGGAACTTTGGGGAAATACTATCTCCATTGAAATAGAAGTTATTGATGAACCTCTTGATTATAATATTCTACTAGGAC
This sequence comes from Pinus albicaulis, assembly GCA_034641835.2. NCBI lineage: Eukaryota > Viridiplantae > Streptophyta > Pinopsida > Pinales > Pinaceae > Pinus > Pinus albicaulis. The sequence continues at coordinate 615,161,809 of CM076570.1, read as the reverse complement.
GTACATTGGTTTATGCTATGGTTGTCATCATTTCAACTTACTTCTAAATTATTGCATTCCCTCATAAAGGTGAGACCGTAGCCATAGACCAACTCAACTTCTTTGCCTCTGACTCCAATGTCACCAGTAGTGTCCCTCTTGTAGGGGAAGCCCTACATTCCTATTAGCATGTTGGAGTTGGTTTACTGAAGGATTCATCACTTGTGGGGATTTTTTCACTCCCTCCTTCTCCCCCTTACAAACACCCACCTTCAGTTTCCTATATCAATATGACATCATCCTCTACAATATTTTATGATCCATGGATTTTACCAGGTGAAACTGACATCCAAAGTTTTGGCAATTGAATGCCGCTTAGCTCTATCGAGCAAGATTACGAAGCCATCTACTCGGCTTGTACGACCCATAATTTTTCTTCGATCAATTGGGTAGATCAAACGTTCGATTATTGCATGCACTCTGATTATTTCTCATTCATATTCTCAATTGATGAAAGCATCATGGATATCATGATGTCAAACGACGCGTCATGGGACGAGCATCACCATCATTCCTCATTTCCTGATTCCATAGAATATAATCTCAATGGTTTTTACCTACCTAATTTTTTTGAACCCTCTACTAATTTCGCTTCATTCATGAGATCGACTCTAAGAATAACTTATCAAATATCAAAGAAACAATTCCTCTCGATATTTCGATCAAACTAGGAATAGTAAAAAAAATTCACATTGGAGCATCTTGTTCTTCGTCTGAAATAAATATCTACCGAGCCCTTTTTCTTGAGTTTAGAGATTTCTTTGCCTGGACATATGAAGAGATGTCAAGTATCAACCCAAAAATAGTGGTACATGAAATAAAGATGTATCATGATGCCAAAATCGCCTGAAAATGCCTTCGTCTAGTCCATCCTAATAAGGTTGTCGAGATAAAAGCTAAAATTGAAAATCTTCTTCAAGCTAGTTTAATATACCTCATTTCTTTAACCAATTGGGTGTCAAACGTTGTCCCTGTCATGAAAAAAAAGGCATGATTCGAGTACGTGTTTATTTTCGGAATTTTAATTGAGCTTGTCCAAAATAAAACTATTTGACCCCGTTTATTGACTTATTGTTGATGACTATGTTGGTTTCTAGAATTATTCATTTATGGATGGATTGTCGGGCTACAAGTAAATCAAAATTCTCCAGGTGGACTAACCTGATGCCACATTTATCTGTCCCTAGGGTAATTTTTCTTATAGAAAGCTCCCATTCTACCTAAATAATGCAGGACCAACATTTCAATGTGTCATGGATTATGTTTTCATGACATTAATAATATCGTGAAACCTTGTATGGACAATCTTCCTGCTCATTCTAAGCATTAGGTTGATCACCCTATGCATTTACGGGCCATTTTCTCTATTTTAGACATTACAATGTTCGACTTAACCCACATAAATGTGTGTTTTGTATTGGTTATGATCAACTCGTTGGTTTTTTTTATCCCAAAACAAGGAATTTGTATTGATCCTCTGAAATTACAGGCAACCATTGATTATCCTGCACCTTCTACCCTCGTTCAATTGCAAAGACTCCGAGGGAAAGCTAACTTCCTGAGGAGGTTCATCCCCAATTACGTTTAGTTGACCAAAGGATTTACTCGCTTACTAAAAAAATGGATTCCCTTCCATTGGGATGATGTTGCAGAGAAAGTGTTTGATGCCTTCAAAGATGTACTAGTTTGGGCATCTCTCTTACATCCCCTTGACTATCAACGCAACTATTTCCTATATCTCGTTGCCACCATCTCTACTATAGCCATGGTATTGGTCCGGGAATGCAATATCAAGACTGTACCATTTACTATATGATTCAGACACTCAATGATACCTAGATTCGGTATACCCATGTAGAAAATTTGGCTTTGGCAGTCGTTAAATCGATCCAAATATTTCGCCATTAAATATTGCTTCGTAAAACTATGGTTGTTTCATATTACAAAATTATGACATACATATTTTCACGTCAATTGTTGGGGGTAAAGTACTCTAAATGGATCGTTATTCTCCAAGAGTTTGACCTAGAATTCATCAAATCCAGGTCGAAGAAATCCATGGTTTTCACCAAGCTAATGTGGAATCTCCCTTCCCTTGATACAGGAATCTACATCTAAATATTCCATCCCTGACGAGTCATTGTTTGTGATTTCATCATTTGACCCGTGGTATGTATATTTTCTTATTTATATCTAGATCCAAACTTTTCAACCTAATACCTCTCGCTCTGAGCAGTGATGTATCTAGTATCAATACTGAAATTATGTGATTATCGGTAACACCCTTTGCCGTCGTGGTATCGATTCAATTTTATGGAGGTTCCTCACTCTTGAGGAGACAGAGAAAGTTCTTAATGACTGTCATTTAGGGGCATGTGGCGGACATTTATCTAGTTACGCTACTGCACAAAATATATTACGCGTCAATTAATTTTGGCCCACATTTTTCTATGACTGTATCCTTGCAGTCCAGAAGTGTCATGCATGCCAGATCTATGATCACAAATTCCATTCTCTGCCTGCTCCATTACATCCTATTATCATTTTTATCCCCTTTATGAAATTGGGTATCAACTTTATGACATGTAACCCTCACTCTGTCGAGGGCGAATGGTTATATCATTGTCGTTGATGACTACTTTACTAAGTGGGTCAAAGCAATGCCTACATACAACAACACTGACGAAGGGGTTGCATATATTTTCTTTAACCACACAATTGTTAGGTTTGGTGTTCTGCAAGAAATAGTTACGGATCACGAGAATAATTTTTAGAATCATATTATGACCGAATTAACTTCCAAATTGTGACTTTCACATGAAAATTCCACTCCATATTATCCTCAAGCCAATGGACAAGTTGAAGCTATCAATAAAGTTCTTAAGACTATGCTTCATTGCATGATATGGGTCTGTAAAGAGAAGTGGAATTTACTTATCTTTGCTTCCTTGGGGGCATACTGAACCTCAGTAAGGACTACTACCGAATTCACACCTTTCCATTTGGTCTATGGTCTGGAAGCGATCCTCCCCATTGAATGCGAAATTTCATCACTAAAGCTAGCTATCGAACTTCTTCCTACTACTTCTACAGAAGAGGAGCGTATTTTTCATCTGACTCATTTGGATGAGACCCGGGGCAATTTCGCTTTAGCTAACGAAGCTTATAAAGACACATCAAAGCGCAATATGACAAAAGTCTCAAGCCTAGAGTCTTCTCAGAAGTATATCTGGTACTCTTATATGACCAGGAGGTCGATAAGTTAGGCCCATGAAATTTCCAACCTATGTGGTTGGGCCCATACATTGGAAATCATGTTCTTGCAAAATGGGCTTATGAGTTAGTAGATCTCGATGGAATTCCTTTGTCACAACCTAAAAATGGGTTGTACCTAAAAAAATACTATGCTTGATCCCATGCATATTACACTATGTACATACTGTCTGTAGGTGTGTTGAGTGTGTTTGTAGTGTGTTTTCAAATATTCCCATGGTTTCTATTGGTCCTTCTTAAATTTTTGTTTCCACATTTCAACCTCTCTCAAACTGTATATTGGTTATTCTGATGGTGCTAGTTGTAGTACTCGGAACCTATCCTCCACTGCATGGGTTATCTTTGCTCCAAATGGCGAGCTAGTGAGCATGCAAGGGATTTGAATTGGTTGCTCTAATAACAAAATCATTGAGTATAGAACAGTGGTTGAGCTGTTATCTAATGTTATTTCACATGGTATTTGTCGTATAGTTATCAGGCTTGACGCACAACTTGTAGTACTACAACTCGCTAATATCTATTCAGGGAGAAATCCTACCATCCTTCACATTGTTTTGATAGTGTGTCTTCTGGAAATACATTTCCATTTCATACAATATGAACACATTTCTATAAATCTAAGCACATTAGCGGATTCCCTAGCTGATTTAGTTTTAAATATACATTTTTAACAAATGTAAGTAACTTTCAATTCACATCACATCATATTGAAAGCAGAGTAGCAACTAGGACATCATATATATATTAAGTTTGGTTTTAAAAAAAGTCTGCCCTGAGACACATACGGCTACATTATCCATACAAAAACTACATGCAAACATCTAAGTATAAAATCAACGATTCTCGTGATAAAATGACATTGCACGAGTTATTTTTTGAAGTAATCGACCAATATGACTAGGCACTCCAATAGTATGTCGTTGAAGTCGCAATGGAACTTGATCAACCAAGGTCTCATCAATCCCATGTGTCAATCCCTTTATGTGGGCTCTACCTGAGATAGGACCTATGCTACCTCAAAATCACGTAGCATGTCCCATCCCACCGCAGCAACCTATACTATTCCCACCACTTCCTCCTGTGGTTGTATCTCTATGCAACGGAGATATGTAGCATGCACTAGTTGAACAGGTCCAATATCTGCGCGAAAACATCAAATAGTTTAGTCTCAGAAACATGAAAAATCACAAAAAAAATTGTAAAACTTTTCAAAAAACTTAATGGTCAAAGTATCTTAACTGTAGCATCTCATATCTCACCCTCATGTAGGACGAGCTTGTGATCACCATGGAAATACATCCCTGCGTAAGGATATCCATCGATCACGATGGACTTTCTACGCAACCATCTAAAGAAGGTTGGTGAAAATGTGATCGATGATGGACCTACATGTCTAGCCATGTGGTCTATCCACCTCCTCATCCATGGAACACTTAGATCGATGGGAACAAGTGAAATTTGTTGGGGTTGTAGTAATGGCACCCGCTCTAAAGAAAAAAAATACAAATATGGCACCAAGACACTTCCCCTCCTTCACTTTCGTAATTTTTTCCTTCAAGTTGACCAAGAAACCCTCGCTCCAATTGAATGTTGTTAGTTCTAGACACTCTACTCCATACTTCATGTATGATCTACTCACTACGTGTAGTGTCAAACTGCTTGCCAATATTGCGATGATGAACAAGATTGTTTTAAATGTAATTGGGTCACATCGTTTATGTTAATATTCCCATTCCTAGTAGGAACAGATCGAGGTCTGCAATAGGTAGAAATGTAGTCTTTTACCATCTCACCACCACTTCTTCCACCTAAAAGAGAGGTGGGGGAACCTTGCTTTTACAATCCTGTCAGAAATTAGATGTCGTCTCCCTATATTTCGAGTAGATTCTCCCCAAACTTGAATGCTTGTGCCTGAAAATCCCATGAATGCACAAGGTATTTCAAATACTCCATTTTTTGTAGAAATTATATAACATATGCATGTATATATCCATATTCTCCTGATCTAACAATATTTATATTCTTGCTAAATACGGAATCCTTCCACTGTTAATCTTTTACGGAAATTTAAACTCAATTGCAAACACATGAAGCAATAAAAACAATTGCACATAACACAGTTGTTTAACGGGAGAGCCTGAAGCTAAAAACCCCAACTATCATATATTATGTATCATGGAGATCATGTAACAATCTCATACAAAGCTTAGTACATCAAGCTCTCAGTACAATCAATCGTCACACACTAATCAGAAGAAATATGCAAATCCATGCACTAATTTCTTGCCACCTGATAGCCTGCCTCCACTATGCGATCCCTTCTGAAGAAGACCCCTGAATCAATTCGAATCTACCTTTCCTTGACTGTGCAATCCTCATTGGAAACTCCAATGCATGTGTGATGCAATCAATGCATCACTATAGTCACAACGGATAGTCCATCTTTCCCTTTCACCTATCTCTCCATTGGGTATCCACTGGAACTGACATGCACTGTATTTAACTGTTGTATTTGTTCATTTGATTAATGAGTTATTATTTGTGAATTAATTAACTAATTAATTCACTCCACTCTCACTAGTGTATCATTCAGTTAGACTAGATACAACTAGCTCAACTGAGTTTAACTCCATTAACTGAATTAAACTGAATACCAACTCCATGAACTACTCTTCCAAATCTGTCATAACTTTTCCACTTCAGTTCTAACTGAGTCCTCCATGCATGAACCACCAGTAAACCCTAGGAATTGCGTAATTCCTTCAGCCCACTGAATTGAAAAATCTGTATACTGAAATAAAGTGCTCCAAGAGAAAAAGTTGATGTTTATTGTTGAATTATTATTAAGAGATAATAATAATCGACACTTCTATTTTTAGATCGACGATCTATAAATAGACTTCACCTAGTATTCTAAAAATATAATTTCATCTATTTTTTCAACTTAACCAACCATCCACAAATAGCATCATGCAACTTCTGAAATATGATCACCATGTCTAAAAATAGACTTACACCTAAAAATAGCCTACGGGCCCACTTAGTGAAGGTAACTGATTTTCACTGAGCTTCATCATCTTGTTGAATCTCAACATTTGTTGCCTCATATCACGACGCCAGAATAATTTAACAACCCACAGTTTTTAAGCACCTGGATGATAGCAAGGTCATACCGTGTTTAAATCTCTTTTTTAGTGTTCTCTTTCCTTCCAAATGAATGAAATTATTGTGTTAATGGGTACCTGAAATATCAAAAAAATATTCATTAGGCCATGCAAAAAACCTGACAAAATTTGAAGCAAAACTGAAAACAAACTTGGAGATTCACTCCCAACGCTCCCTAGAAGTGTATGACGGTGTGTTGTGACTCTGTCTACAATGTTTCTCTTCCTAGGTGCAACACCCTTGTTGGGCCAGAATTGTAATCTAAAGATAAATTATGCTTCCCTAGACAAGTGTTAGTCTAGAACAATAGGTGAAATAATATACTACCATTTCTCCCAACTCAGAACATATATACAGAGAGGATTGGAGGCTTACTTGTTTCAATCGCTTCCAAATGACTCCTTCTGTCACTTCTGCTACAGCTTCAAATTCAAGAAGTTCGTTGGTTGAATGCTTCCTGCAAGAAAGAACACTGAAATAGCAGAATATGCAATAATATAGATATCTATTCAAGCTAGTTAGCTAAATCAGTTAAGCATAAACTACATTCATCAACCAAGATCTTACAATATGGAAAATCAAAGTTAACATAGATGCATGTAGGGAAAAACAAGAAGTACTCTTTATTGATGATAGAAGGATAGGTCACAACCTAGTGACTGATTTGAAGTGACCTTCCAGCAAATTTCACAAGTCTCATCATAGCATAAATCTCTCCAGCAGTAGCTCTACAAACCAAGCTCTCAATTGAAAATTCTCCAGCATTTCTCTACTCAAATTATTCCTTTTCAAACACTTAGATCTGTGTTCAATTTATAGATGAACTGTAGGTTGTTTTGCAATCAATAACTTTCCAAAAATAGGAAATACATGTTTCCATTCATGTAGATGTCAAATGGACACTTGGATCTAAATCTTGACACATGTGAACTCTTCTAGAAGGCACTGGCCAAGTGGAGATTCCAAAACAATGATAATTTTTCTCCCAATGTGACCAACGCACCTATGAATGTCGGGAAGTGCTTTGCAGAGTAGCCTTGCATGGGGCTACCTGCATATGAAATGCACTTACGCCCTTTAGAACCTGCGTTGGTGAGCTCTCATATGTTAAATAATAAGCTTGAAACCATGGAAACCTTTTCTTGATGAAAGTTTTGCTTGATTTGTCTTGTTTCTTTTCTTAGGGCATGTAGCAACTGAAATGATAGGGAATGATAGACCCTTGATCATTGGTCCTGGAGATGATGCCCAGTTAACCAAGTCATTGGGAATGGTGCCCAAATTGACCTATAACAATTTCCCCCTAAAGCATGAGATCCAAATAATAAGAACATTTGATTGAGATGCTTTACGTTGTGATGAGCCTGGAAATGAAGCGGAATGATCACCTGCATAAATATTACAATAAATTTTATCATGATATATCCTCTATTGATCATAATTTCTGAGGGTAGACATTCCCATAGTCAGCACATAAAACAATCTAATAACATGTACATAATTCAAAAAGTCGTCTTCATTGGAATGTTGCCCAGATGTAGACACGCCTACAGATATAGGCCCATGTTTGGATGACAATCTATATGTAAGGTCATCATACAGATGATGTGTACAACAATCCTGAAATCTCAGCTCGGATGGATGAAACTAGATCTGGGGTCTTCTTATCTCGTTCACTCGATCATTCGGGTACAAGTCTAGCCATGTGAATATATGATTTGTCTTCGAACATGGAAAGAAATCGTTTGATTACCACCCAATAATGTGAGTTGTTAACAAACATGAGAGAGCCACCATTAATTTCAATGGCCCTCAAGGTACTGCAGTACATTTCGTAAGGCGTGAATAGATGATTTGATGTTGAACGCCAAACAAAAATTTTTAGTTAAAGGTCTAGAAGCGAGGATCTTTTCGATGTTGTAACAAGCCTCATGGTACTGGAATCTGATGTTTCTAAGTGAACTTCCTGGATATTGATTTGTAGTCGATAGGAAGTCACCTTATTGCAAAACAGGAGTTACTGATTTCAGAGACAAGGGTATGACTTGATATAGCAATTTTCAGGGATGACGGTCATGAAAATGAAGGTTTACGAGTATTGCAGATGGATGAGTTTTTAATCAGTGGATGACTTCTCTTGAACATATCGGCGACACTATGATGAGTTGGCAGCATTGACCCAAAACCGAAGTGAAGGTATGATGAACCATAGGTGTGAATGAACCATCAATATGATTACCCAACCCAAACAATCACGGATATGGAGTGAAAGAAGTGTCATGTTCAAGAGTGACTTGCTACCAAAAAAGAAACTTTTCTTACTTTTCCCAAATTTTCCCCGATCATTTGTCGACCAGTACCTCTTTATTTTTAACAAGCTTGAAGAGGATAACATTTGCTTGATCTATAATTCAACCCTTCAGGCGAATAAAGTATCGCTATTTAATAATTTAACGAGTCTAGCGATGAATGAAACTTGATTCTTGCCATGATAAACAAGCCCGACACTATTTTATGTTTTAACGAGCTTAACGACAGTGATAACCTGGTCATTTTTCATATTTAGAGAGTCTGAAAAAGAGGACGAAAGAGAACTCCATAAGTAATTTTTCGTAAATTTATCACTCAGATCCAAAAAAGTGTAAAATGATATCTGAGAGAACCTCTTTGGTCATGTTTAACCAAGGTATTCCTTTTTCGTAAATAATCCATCTTAGTCCGAAAAAGGGTTAAATTTATACTGAGTAGATATCAATTCATTTACTTTAACGAGCTCGAAATGACAAGTGCTCGGCAATATTTTCACATTATCGGAGTCTAAAAAGAGTTGAAAGAAGACTCCAGGGGTTCCTTTTTCATTTTTATCGAAGCTCGAAAAGAAATAAAAGTGCGCTTCAAATCCTTTTTCGTTTTTAACAAAGCTCGAAAAATAAGGAGAAAAAGTATGCTTTGTGGTCAAGTCATTCTTTGAATAAATTTGCACGACTAATCTATTCATCAGTTGTATTTCTTGTTCAGAACAACATAAAATGGATTAAAAATACCTGTTTCATGATAAAAACATAATAAAACTATATTCATAGCAATAAATTTAACTTGCAAACAATTCAATGACTATTAAAAGTAGTTTTACTATTCATTTTTACCATTCCATAGTTACCATTTTCATTTTGGAGCTCTGAACTTGATTTTCCCCCAAACTTCAGTGGTCAATTGCGTGCAATTGGTAAGAATGTTTTGAATGACCCCTGTAAGAGAAGATGCCCCCCAAGCTTCATTTCATTCACTTAAGTAAACTATTGGTTACTAATAAATGGATGGAATGAAGGTTCATTTACAAGATCAGATGGAATAATCGTCGTAATTAGAAGAGGATTTGTTTCATTTTTTAACGAGCTTGACACAGGAAAAGAACTATGCTCATGACCTGTTTCATCTTTTAACGAGTTTGACACAATAAAATAACTTTCCTCAAAGGCACTTTTTTCATTTTTTAATGAGGTTGACACAAGAAAAAATAACTATCCACATAACTATGTTTCATTTTTTAACGAGGTTGATATAGAAAAAGAACCATCCTCATAACCTGTTTAATTTTTTAACGAGGTTGACACAGTAAAAGAACCATCCTAATGGTACTTGTTTCATTTTTTAAAAGATGTTGACACAAGAAAAAATAACTATCCTCAACACCTATTTCATTTTTTAACGAGGTTGACTAGGAAAAGAGAACCATCCTCATAACTCTGTTTCATTTTTTAACGAGGTTGAAATAGAAAAAGAACCATCCTCATGGGAACATGTTTCATTTATCGAGGTTGACACAGGAAAATAACTATCCTCAAAACTCTGTTTCATTTTTTAACGAGGTTGACACAAAAAAAGAACCATCCTCATTGTGCAGTTGGACTAGTGAGTGTGTGCCGGAAAAGACATAGTCTAACGGAGTCATCATTTAAGGATTTTGATGGATACCACAAATGATAAGTTATAACATGCGTTGATGGGTCTTCTCTAGGGTTTTCATTGAATTTAGGAATGTCTGAGGGTAACATATGTGGTATCACCAGCCACCAAGGAGTGGAACCAGATAGGATTCCAGATGATGACATGGGTGAAGTCAATGGACAAAACATCGAAGATGAAGCAACAACAGATGTTGTCGCAGCTGAAATAGATGGTTCATTCTGGGATGTTATCTCAGCCATGGTTAAATGACCCAGTGTATACCCTATAGAATCTATGGGAATTCGAAGTGAAACAAGATCAACAAAAGAAAAGGAAAGTGATTAAGGAAAATAATCGTACAGGTAAAGCTCCTACTGAAAATGAGTTGGAGTTAAAGGTGTCTCGTCTTGTGATATTTATTCAATAGAAATCAAACCAGGTGGAAGAACTTTTCCATCTGGCCCAAATTATGTTTCAGGTGGTTTGCTACGCAATATGGGAGACTCAATGGCTACAATAAATTGTCGAGTGACCAATACAGAAACAACTTTCGGTTGTTCAACTTCGGGATCAAGATTTTCTCCACTTAGGGAATATAGCAACAGAAATATAAGGGGATGATAGACCCTATTTCATTGGTCCTGGGGATGATGTCCAGTTTGACCAATAACAGTTGCCCCCTAAAGCACAATGGGATCCGGATCAAATTCCAGTTGAACAACGTTGGGTTCGGGAGGTATGGTCTTACAGATTGGATGGATCGTGACCATGGGTAGATGTGAGGACTCTGTCTCGACAATAGTAGACAAACTAGGATTTGTAGAAACAACTTGTGCTAACTCTGGTATATGGGAAGATGATGCTTCACCAGAGGTACTGATGGTACTGGTTTCGGTAGAGTGATGTCTACGTGAACGACGGGGGAAAGGAGTTTGTTCTTCCACGATTACTGATTTATTTTAACCAAAAAACAAATATAAAAAAATACGGTAATGCTAGGCAAAAGGGTTTACTAAGAAACTGTGAACTGCAGAATACCTCCTGACGAACCAAGAAGTATGGGCAGGTAATCTCCCTGAATGTTGTGTTTAGTGTATCACAATTTCAAGACGGCTGACTCGATTCACTATGTACGGATAGCACCTAAAATTTTTCCTCCCAAATATACCCAAAGGTACATGGAGGCCCAAGTCCATATTAGCACTGTCTGATGTGAAACAGCACAGTGAGAGCACCTCTTTATACTTATCGTACTGTAACACCGCCCGATATACCCAAGAGTATGTGGACAAGCTACGATATACTTATGTACGTAGAGTGAGGTATCACACTCAGAATGTATCATAGACAAGTTAACGGCAGCTACTATGTTTTACGACGCCGGAACACGTCTCTAGCCCAGACCTTCTAAATGTTATCATTATGGTTCCAATGCGTTGTTAAGTAAATTGAGATTTATTTTATGTTGATCTTGCTTAACAATTTTCCTTTCAGGTTCACCATGATGATGTATATGAAATTCCTAAAATGCAAGCTAAGAATGATAAACAAACTTTCACTTTCAGCTTTTTCAATGAAGAACCTAGCTACTAAGGGAAAAGAGCACCAGTTCTTTGGGAAGAGAGAAAATAATTTGTGAGCAAACAAATCAATGAACAAAAACAAAATCAATGAATCAAAAACTAAATGTAGATTTCCTAATGTTCCTTTTGCAAAAAACACACAATCCTACATGCAAATGCAAGTTTTTATTTTCAGTTTTCTTAATGTTATGAATGCAGAAAAGAAACTAAGTGCACTAGATTAATAATCGAAATGATTTTTACTTTCGAGAAACGAAGAATAAAAACAACAATTTCTCTTTTGAAGGAAAAATAAGGATTTCAACAACAATTTCCCTATCAAGGAAATGAAGATTTTACGACAATTTCCTATTTCAAAAGCAAATGATTCTTAATGCGACCACAAAAAATACTTTGAAATCAACTTGTAAATGATAAAGAAAAACTTTTTCTAAAAAAAAAATCAGCCAAGGGAGGAAGAATTATATAGAGACACTGGTCAATTGAGCATCAAACTTTTCAGAACACAGCAACAAACAAAACTGAAGAAAGTTGCAAAGTCAGATTCAAGGGAGTTTGGTCACTTTCAGGAGCCAACACAGTCTCCAAGGGGAGACAGTGCTATGCAACTTAGGCTTGGAAGGGAGACATTGCTCTGCAAAGCACTGTGTCCAAAATAAGGGTGCGTTGGGCGCAGTAGACAAGGAAAAATACTACTGTTTGGCTCACTGTCTTTGCAAATTAACGTCTAAAAAAATCTAATATTTATGTGTAACAGCTACTGGGTGGATAATCAAAGCAAATCAGAGACTAAAACACCTAAAACTAAGAGAAATTATCCCCAGTGGAGTCGCCAATTTTTTGAGCCAGAATTGTAATCTACAGATAAATTACGCTTCCTTAGACAGGTGTTAGTCTAGAACAACAGGTGAAAGACTATAATACCATTTCTCCTAACTCAGAACAGATATACAGAGAGGATTGGAGGCTTACTTGTTTCAGTCACTTCGAAATGATTCCTTCTGTCGCTTCTGCTACAGCTTCAAATTCAAGCGGTTCGTTGGCTGAATGCTTCCTGCAAGAAAGAACACTAAAAAAACATAATATTCAATAACATAGATATCTATTCAAGCTATTTAGCTAAATAAGTTAAGCATAAACTACATTCATCAACCAAGATCTTACAATATGGAAAATAAAAGTTAGCATAGATTCATGTAAGGAAAAACAAGAAGTACTCTTTATTGATGATAGAAGGAGAGGTTACAACCTAGTGACTGATTTGAAGTGACCTTCCAGCAAAGTTCCCAAGTCTCATCACAGCATAAATCTCTCCAGCAGTAGCTCTACAAACCAAGCTCTCAATTGAAAATTCTCCAGCATTTCTCTACTCAAATTCTTCCTTTTCAAACACTTAGATCTGTGTTCAATTTATAGATGAACTGTAGGTTGTTTTGCAATCAATAACTTTCCAAAAATAGGCAAGACATGTTTCCATTCATGTAGATGTCAAATGGACACTTGGATCCGAAGCTTGACACATATGAACTCTTCTAGAAGGCATTGGCCAAGTGGAGATTCCGGAACAATGAGAATTTCGCTCCCAATGTGACCATCGCACCTGTGAATGTCGAGAAGTGCTTTGCAGAGCAGCCTTGCATGGGGCTACCTGCATATGCAACGCACTTAGGCCCTTTAGAGCCTGCGTTGGTGAGCTCTCATATGTTAAATAATAATCTTCAAACCATGGAAACCTTTGCTTGATGAAAGTCTTGCTTGATTTGTCTTGTTTCTTGTCTTAGGGCATGTGGCAACTAAAATGATAGGGAATGATAGACCCTTGATCATTGGTCCTAGAGATGATGCCCAATTAACCAGTTCACTGGGAATGGTGCCCAAATTGACCTATAACAACCCTTTTCGACACAAAGGGGGTTTGTTGGTCCCAAGGCATTTTTAATGAACACTGGGGGCCTCAAAACCTTGAAAAAAATTCATGAAAACAAATAAATGAACCATGGAATGATGCAGAAGGGATTTAGCTCCTACCTGGATCTGAGAGAACTCGAAATGGTTCCCTGCATTGGTCGTGATCTGTTGCAGAAAATCAAAGGAAAAAGGGCTCCAAATATGCATTTTTGAAGGTAAAATGTCAAATGGTTAAAATGAAAATTCATTTGAATATTTATGGTCATTTTCTCATTATTTTATTCATTTTTAATATTCTGACCTATATATGCTTCATTTTTACTATAAAATGGATACGTTTAATCCTTCGTGTGGTGTTTTGAGCAGGTCGACAACAATTAGTAGGTTTTTATTATGTTTTAATAGGTTACTTTTACCAGGGAATATACTTTTATCTCTTGTTTGAACTCTATAAACCAATGAAAAAGGAAACACACTGTAGTCCTATTTCAGCTCTTTTCAGACTCCAAAAATATGAAAATATTGTCAAGCACTTGTCTTTTCAAACTCGTAAAAATAAAAAAAAGATGTCTACTCAGTATGATTTTAACCCTTTTCTGGACTGAGATAGACTAGATATGAAAAAGGAATACCTTAGTCAAACATGACTAAGAGGTTCTCTTGAGTATTTTTTTTCCTACCTTTTTGGACTTAAGAGACTATCTACGAAAAGGGACATGTGGATTTTTCTTTTCTGCCTCTTTTTCAAACTCTCTAAACATGAAAAAAATGTCAATTTTTACCTTCGTTGGACTCGTTAAAACATCAAACAACAATGGACTTGTCGAACATGAAGAGGTCGAACAACTCCTCATGGTTCATTAAAAATACTTGGAGGGATTCATCCAAAGAATGAACTTACAGATCAAGCATATGTTATCCTCGTCAAGCTTGTTAAAAAGTAAAGAGGTATTGACCTATATGGTTGGGGAAATTACGAAAACAAAAGAATCCATTTTTCTAAATGGCAGTGAGTCCTTCTTCAACATGACACTTTTTCCACTTCATATTTGTGGCCATTGGGTTGGGTAATATGCTTGTCTCTTGGTTATCATACCTTTTTTCAGAGCCTCCATTTTGGTTTTGGGTCAATGCTGCCAACTCCATTCAGTGTCGTCGGTGATCAAGAGAATTCATTCAATTGATCTCTGCTACAACACTCTTGAGCCTTCATTGCATGTATGTATTTCCTTATCTAGTTCCATATTAGCATCATTCTAATCATTTTTTCTCCATCATGATACATGTTTCATGTCGTTGATGAGGGATACATCAAGGCCCTCCTGCAACAGTTCCCTTCTTGTCGACATCAACACATAATCCATGACTTAGAAACACCCCTTCGGTGCCTTGGTGCTTGCATACATCGATGACAAGTTTCCTCACTCTCGGCGACAGGTTTACATCAATTACCTTTGACTGAAATATTTTGTGTGTTGTTTGAAATCAACTCATTTACTCGCACCATACCAATTGTATTGTAGTACCTTGAGATCCATTATCATCATCGATAGTTTCTGTCGTGTTTGTTAACAGATTACATCATTGGCTGGTAATCAGATGGTGTCTACCATGTTCAACTCTCGCTCATTGAATCACATGGTTATACTCATACATTAGTTGGTCATGAGAATGAGATAGAAGACACCGGATCTAGTTTCGTCCATCCCGGCTGCAATTTCAAGAGTTATACAAGGATCACAATGTATGATGGTCGTGATCATTCAATCATGGGTTCACCAGTTGCATCTGTGGAAACGTCTTTTGATCCTTGTACATGTTATGTTATAATGTGAGCTTAGTATGGGTATGCCTCCCTCAGCTACAATATGTCATAATAAATTCATTGTAACAAATGAAGCTCAACAGTTGTCCTTGATCCTTACTTGTCACAAGGTAAATCACTTCAGTCATCAGTCATCACCTCTGACTTTGTGCTTTAGAGGGCATTATTTTATAGGTCATTATGTCACATAATATCATTGAGCCACCTAATGGGATCAATCAACATCCTTTTACCCCTTGTCATCATCTTTCACAAATCCCTAAGCATGTACCTTTCATCCCCCAGAATTTCATCCCTAAACTACATTATTTGAACTAGTTTTAGGACCAACACTCCTTGTAAACATACTAGGGTGCGACCACCTATAGGTTGCTCCACTTTCGCCAACATTGGTCACCAATAGGTTGCTCCCATTTGCACCTGCGTTGGTTCTATAAATCCAAGAGAATGATCGGGATTTTGGAAACTTCACTTTCTAGAAGTTTCTAGAAGTTGTTTCAACCGCTTACCTTGGATTAAACATTCAGATCCTATCCTACCCTACTTTGGAGTTTTCACCACTTATCCTTTGATCCTATCCCTCCATCAAAGGTGGATCTATAACATTATAATGGGAATTGGATAATAAATCCCAATTTACCTCTCTCATATATATTTACTATCTTTCCCATGCAAATGTTAGAATGAAGAATGAGTGAATAGTTGGCTTTGGGGAAACTCTACCCTTATGTTGTTGTAGTGAGTGGTCATTATCCCATGCATTAGGGTGATTGGAGGTGCATATTGTTACAAGGAAAGGACAAGTTAGCAACTTGGAGGAGCTCTTCTACAAGATCAAATGCTACTTATGGTAGTAATCTCCTTCTATTTATATTAATGCAAACAATTTGTTTTCCTATATGTGATGTTATTTCATGTATTTCAATACCATGTTGATCTATTGAATAGATTATTTAGATGATACTACATACATATTTTAGTTTATTGGATTGTGTTATCTGACTGTGCAAGTTCTAATTTTGGCAATCAGAGCTAGAATTGGAGCTTCCAAGCTAAAGAAGGAGCAAAGTGTGCAACAGGGCCTCACTCCGTCAACTATTTACTTTAAGGAAAAGAATTGGGTTCCTTGTCTCTCTCTTGTTCTAGGTTGCACACCAAACCTAGGGGAGATAATTTTGTTTGCAATCATAAATCTCGTATAACAATATAATTCAAAGGCTTTATATTCTTCAGCCTCTTTGTGTTTGAACATTAACAATGCAATTTTTTTACTAGCATTAACATGCCTCCTCATTTTTCTAGCATTCGCAAGAGATAAACCCAATTTCTTGTTCTGTTCTCTAATAATGTACTCAATCCCATTTTAAAAAAAATGATATTTGTTCTCATAACGATGAAAAATGGATCTCCTATCATATATATATGGGCTTCTCAAAACAATACCATAGATGTCAAGCGGGACTACATCAATTTCTACCTCATCAATGAAGTTTGCAGTGATGGAAAATCTAAGTATGCATTTTCTTGTCACTTGCAATTTTGCATTGTCACATACCCAACCTAAAGGATAAGGTTTAGGATGAGGAATGGCTTCCCAATTCAATTTCTTGATAATGTCTTCTGAAATAAGGTTTTCTTATGATCCACTATCAAACAAAGTATCTATATTGGTATGTTTTGAAATAACTCTAATGTGGGTTTTTTTTCAACTTCGCGCCAAGTTTTTAAACCAACCCAAGCTCTATGATTGTGGTTGTAGTGTGGCTGACTGTTGGATTTATAACCTACATGCTATATCCAAACTCTACACATAATCTATTACCATGGTTGATATCATGGCAAGGTTTCAAAACCCGCCAGGTTTCAGATGCGTTTTAAACTTATGGTTTGGTGTTATCCCGTGGGTTGGGGTCGGGGTTAACCCCACACCCTTAGCGCCTCAACCTGCGGTCTCGTGGGTTGGGGTGGTGTTGTACTATACAACAACCCCCATTTATTTTAATATATAGAGACCCTTTTAAATTTTCTTTCCTTTAAAGAAATGAATCTTAACTTTAAAAAACTTATCATAAAATCTGAAAAATGGTGAAATACTAAGTTCAACACCCTTTCCACTTTAGGAATCTCGCAAATCGCATATCAAAAAACTTTTTGAACAAATGTTAAATATCATAAACCAACCCCGAAATACGATAGCTAACCCTTTTTATAAATACTAAAACATTTACCTTAGAAAACTTAGTTATAAGGCTAATATTGAAAGCGCTTATAAGCTACCGCACATCGCACATCGCGAAAAGTGAGAGAATTTATAACTATAACGCATTTGAAAACACGAAATGCGAAATGTGAAATGCACAACATAATGTAGTGAATAATATTTCCCCACAACAATCATATCACAATAAAGCCACCGAGGTTAACCACTGAAATGAAGAGCTAAGTTCAAACCCGACATGTGATATTGCAATTTTGCAATCGCATTATCGCATAAATGTTTAACATAACTATTTTGCGCAATATAATTTTTGTGATGCGATATATCTCGATTAGATGTAAAGTACACAGAATTGATAAACCTTAAATGAAACATCAAACGAAACTTAAAGGCATTTCATTGTTTAGTGGCTTGATAAAATCAATAACTACTTTCACTTATGATGAGTTAAGAAACGTATCTTTGAAAATATTTTTTTATCGTTAATTGGTTTTCGAGTTCTCTTGTCACGCAACTCTATGTTTTTCACTCTATTCTCACATCTCTGAATTTAAGGAAGTCTTCCAGTAAAATTTCTCTCAGCAATATAATGTAGAAGAACAAGAAGCAGAGTACTATTAAATCTGAGACTACATAAATGGAACCCCTATTCTCAGATACTACATGCAACAAAGATGCAGGAATGATAGGATGGGAGGTTATTTACAATCTCCTCAAATATGAACAACCACGAATTACCGAAATCAAACCAAAAATTGATTCCTCAATGCCATCGACAGCTCAAATAATTGATGCAGTCTGCTCTTTCCTACATAGGATAGCAGCAAGGCCTAAATTTTTACCATACACAAATATGGTCAAATGGGTAATCGACAACATCAACATTTGAGATAGAAAATTCAGAAATTCAAAGATGGA
Organism: Pinus albicaulis; assembly: GCA_034641835.2. Taxonomy (NCBI): domain Eukaryota; kingdom Viridiplantae; phylum Streptophyta; class Pinopsida; order Pinales; family Pinaceae; genus Pinus; species Pinus albicaulis. The sequence goes on along the minus strand of CM076570.1, from coordinate 615,142,932 downwards.
ACTCATGGTATCTTTCACAACGGAAGACCTGAGGCAAATTTACCATCTTCCAGAGCATCAGAAAACTTATGATTCAACATTCGTATCGCAATTCGCCAAAGAAAATGGTGAACCGTTCAAAATGATTCAGAGTTGGAGGTCTGGGGGTAACAAATTCAAACAAGAAAAAATTGGTATGTACCCTATTGATCCTTTATCAGCTCCTCATAACTATGTGGCTACTATGTTATGTAGGTTATATGGAAAACATGACACTACCAAGTTTTCAATACAATTGGTGCCCTTAATAGATGCATGTGTCAATTCCATTATAATGAACTGGGCCACCATCCTATCTAACAACCTAGCTATGGCTATCTTAGACTATCGTCATAAAAGAAATTCCTCCCAAAGAATTCCCCCCCCATTTTATATGAGTGCATATGTTATGGACACTATATGTTTCTGTACTAAATTTCCAATCATGGGTTGGAAATGGATAATTCAATACCCAAACCCCATTCATCTCAGTCACAAAGAGTTATGGCATTCCAATTTTTCATCCCATTTTTACAAAATTTGAAATGGTGTTATGCTTCCCATGAACCAACTCATTTTTTACAAGAAATCCCCAGGTTTTCTAAAGAAGCCAGTGTAGAAATGCTCCCAATTGGGAAATTTTTCACTGAACAGATGTTCACCTATATCAGAAATTTTGGCAGTATTTCCAACCCCCATGTACTTCCTCTATATGTCCCTGATAAACTGCTAGCAAGGGAAATTTCTTATGAGACAGGAGGATATGGCCTTACGAAGAACCTCAAATATTCAAAGAAATTTTTATGGCCAGTTTTCCCAGTACAGTGTGGTGTTTTTACACTAAATGATTTTGGTCATGTGATGAAAGGGATTCAGAATATATAAATTTTGAAACTAGCCACCATTCTGAGTAGGAAATATGATCCTAATAAGGTAGCTTACAATTTTACTATGTTAGTGAAATTTAAAGCATTTATTCATGAAGCTAATAAATTTGAATATGTATTCGAATCTACTCAGTCTTTCGAGCAAGTTATAAATTGGGCAAAGGTGAAATTGGAACCAATTGATTTTCAAAAATTTCAAGAATTCAGAAGCAAAAGACTTGAACAAATTCCATTGAATTTTTTAAGCACCCAACACAAGGCTACACCCAGTTTTAGTATCAATATTGATGAGCACAATTCTGAAGCAGGATCAATTCACAATGCAGATCAATCACAGAAGGAAACAAAAGCCACAGCCAAGACTAGTCAGAAATCAACAAAACAGCAGATGGAAATTGATCCAAATCAAAGTTCTACTGATAGAGAAAAGGGAAATGATATGGAACATCAATGGGATGAATTTAGTCAAAGCCTCAAGAATAGAAAAGAGATAACAAAAGTTCAAGGAACTTCAGAATGTTATAAACCTCAACAAACTCAGAGATAGTTCTATTTTTAATAGAGTTCCTTCTAGTTCAGATGATGACAGCGAGGATGACAATCCTCCTCCGCCTCTTGAAATTATTCCTTTTACTCCACAGCTTCCAAGATGGGTCCACTCTACAAGTTCCAGAAAATCCTGATCTAGAAACCTTTGAAGAAGCTTCCGGTCATTCAGATTGGGATGAAGCTATGAATGAAGAATATTGTTCCTTATTGGCAAATGATACTTGGGATCTTGTTCCTCTTCCAAAAGGAAGGAAAATTTTCAGATGTAGATGGGTTTACAAAACAAAGTTTTGACCAAATGGAAAAGTGGAAAGACATAAAGCTCCTCTTGTCGCTAAAGGATTCTCACAAGTTGAAGGCATTGACTATACTGAAAACTTCTCCATTGTTGCAAATATGAATTCTATCCACCTTTTCCTTTCCCTTGCTGCCTCTTTTAAATGGGAAGTCCATCAAATGGATGTTAAATCCACCTTATTACATGGAGATTTGCATGAAGAAATATACATGGAACAACCCCCTGGCTTTAATCCAAAATGACTCCAGCCTTGTTTTTCACCTTAGGAAGTCTCTCTATGGTCTCAAACAAGATCCTCAAGCTTGGTATGCCAAAATGGATATATTTCTATTAGAAAATGGCTTTTCAAGGTGTCATTATGACAACACTGTCTACACCAAGAAAGTGGGTAAGTCCTTCACCATCCTTGTTCTTTATGTTGATGATCTTATCCTTACTGGTAGTGATCCTAACCATATAAACCATGTGAAGTCTAGCCTCAAAAATAATTTTGAAATGACAGGCTTAGGACACTTGCATTATTTCCTTGGTCTTCAAGTCTTGCAATCCAAAGAAGGTATTACCCTTTCTCAGTCCAAGTATGCCTATGATCTTCTTTGCCACTTTCACATGGAAGATTATAAGCCATTCCCTTCTCCCTTTTAGACTGGATTCAAGCTTTCAGTCACTTGTACTACCCCTGAAGTTTAAGCTACCTTATACCATCAACTTGTTGGTAAAATTCTGTATCTAACCCATACCTGTCCTGACCTTTCCTTTTCTGTTGGTCTTGTTTCTCGGTTTATACACCAACGTAATGAAAGTCACTAGAAAGAAGCTAAAATAATACTTCGATATATTCAAGGTACAATTTCGTTCGATATTCATTACAGTGTAGGGCATCTCCATTATTGATTAGTTTCACTGATTCTGATTGGGCTGATGACCCTGATGATCGAAATTCTACTGCATGATATGTATTCACTCTTAGTTCAGGACCTATTACTTGGTCTTGTAAGAAACAAAGTGCCATATCTCTTTCTTTGGTCGAAGCAGAGTATCGTGGTGCATTTGAAGCCAACAAGGAAGCCATGTGGCTTTGTCAGATCCTGTCTTAATTTGGTCTTCATCAGCATCATCCAACTACACTTTGGTGTGGTAATCAGAGTGCCATTCAGCTATGTAAAGATCGAGTTTAGCATCAGCGTATGAAACACATTGAGCTCCACATACAATTCATCATAAATCTCGTTCATGATTGTGTTCTTGAAGTGCAGTACTGTCCAACCAATGATCAAGTAGCCGATATCTTTACAAAGGCTCTCACAGAAACGAAGTTTTCCAAACTTCGATCCATGCTTGGAGTTCAGGAAAGTTATCATTAAGGGGGGATAGGCTCTAATGCCTCCTTCCTTCTCCTATTGTGTCACCTTTGTAAATCCTTCAATCCTATCCCAATTTTTTCTTAAGGGGGGATGTTAGGATATTTCGACACATAAGAAATAGGCTCCTTTTGTGTCACCTTTTTAAATCCTTCAATCCTATCCCAAGTTGTTCTTAAGTGGGGATGTTAGGATATTCTGACACATAGGAAATAGTTAAGAATAACTTAGTCTTGTGTAGAGTTAGGTAAAGTGTGTTTCTTTACTATGTACATTTGTAACTTATAATATGACGATCATGATTTGTAGTGATCTAACGATTAACTCTCTCCTCGGTATTAACAACACTTGATCTATGGCTTAACACCTGATTGGTCCATGATCTCTATTTAAAGAGCATGGAGGGTCATTTGTCTGAAAACCGTTTATGATAGAAACATATGTAACTTTTCTTTTATATTAATAAATTGCCTGAAGTGGCCATGTTGGCTTAGGTCGTGGACTATTTACCTCTTCAAGGGTTGTAACACTGTGATAATACCTATGTACTGATTTGTGATTTGTTTTTGAGCGATGACCTTTGGTTTTTTATTTAAGGAACTTATCCTGTAAATTCCTACACCATAATTTGCTATATTCAAATATATAAAGAATTTTAGGCCATTTCTCCACAAAACTCACACCAAGGTAATAGTTTCATTCTCTATAGTAAGGAAATTGTTGATACAAAGAGAAGTAGGAGAGAAAAGGGCTAACTAGGTAACTGCTTTACAAGAATATGATGTAGAAATTAAACCTTCTAAAATTATTATAGGTCAAGGTTTTTGCATAATGCTAACAAGATCATCCCATTTACCATCAGAATCAAATCCAAGTAATGATGTACAAGTGTCTAAGGTAAGCCTCAACAATGCTCAATCTTAATATTTTGATCTTAAGTTTTATTTGAACAATGGTTATGCCCCCATGTAGCTCAGTTATAAAACAAAGCGTTCTTTAAGATTGAAATCTAAGAAATATGAAATGATCAATGATGTATTGTTTAAAAAGAACTTTGATTCCGTGTTATTAGGATGCTTAGAGAAAACTGAAGCAGAGAAAGTTTTGCAGGAACTCCACGATGGACCAGCTGGAGGACATTTTGGAGGAAATACGACAACACATAAAATCCTGCATGCAAGTTATTATTAGCCCACACTATTTAAAGATGCTCATGATTATGCGGGGAAATGCAAAGTCTACCAAAGCACATCTGGATGACAAAGGAAACCAACTTTTCCATTACAACTAGTTAATATCGAACAACCATTCGAGCAATGGGGATTAGATATAATTGGTGAGATCGTTCCTAACTCTTCCAAATAGCATAAATACATCCTCAAAGCTACTGATTATTTTACTAAATGGGTGGAAGACATTCCATTAGAAATAGCCAACTCTGAGAATATTATTGAATTCATTGATCATTTTATCATAACTAGAATTGGTTTACCCATTGCTTTGATGTTTGACAATGCATCTTATTTCTTAGGAGCTGCTATGACAGAATTTTCCATTAAAATAAGTTTTAAACTCAAATATTATGCTAACTATTATCCTCAAGGAAATGGTTTAGCATAATCAACAAATAAGAACTTTATTAGAATCATTAAACGAATCGTTGACCAGAATCAAAGAAATTGGCACAAATCATTAACATTCGCTCTTTGGGAAGATCGAATAACTCAAAAGGCCTTCATTGGCACTTCTCCATTTAATCTTGTTTATGGGAAAGAAGTTGTCCTTCCTACTAATTTAGTTATTCCTTCCCTTTCCCTAGTCCAAATTATTGATGAATCGCCCTCTTCTTCTTTTCACGTAAGTCAATTCCAAATACTTAAGCTTGAAGAGGAAAGAGAAAAATCTAAATTTAATCATGGACATCATCAAAAGTTAGTTAAAGGTTCGCTTGATACAAATTTTGTCACTCCAAAAACATTTCAAATTGGTGATATGGTAGTAAAATGGGATAAGGCACACGAGGAAAAATGTAAGCATACCAAATTCCAAAGACTTTGGCTTGGACCATTTCAATCATAGAAGAAATAGGTACATCAAGGTTTTTATTGCAAGATCTATAAGGAAAAAGAGATTCTTTGCCTATTAATAGGAAAATTTTAAAGAAATATTTTTCATAGGAGGTAACCCCTTATGTTCCCTGTATATTATTTTCTTTTCTTTCCTTAGGAAAATAAAATTTGAATTGTATTTATTTTTGGCTTTTCAAATAAATATCTCAGAAAATCTTTTTGATTTATCACTTCTATAAATAAGAATTATAAGGAAATAATTGTAAAATTGGAATCTCAAATAGATTTATTTCACTAAAAAATTTGATTTCATTGAAGTTATTTATTCTTTGATAAACTCTCACTTTTATAAAGTATGGTTACTCTACTATCAATCAAAAATATAATCTTTAACATAGTAAAGACTCTTTACAGATAAGCAATCTTAAACTCTAAAATTATCATCGAGAGTCCTCAAAAGGGCCAATGATTCACCCCATCCGGCAAACTTTCCAATTTTCAGGATGTTATTCAAAAAAATATGCTAAAGCTTAGAAGATAATAAGTCTCATCACGAGCTTGTTTACCATGTTCATAGGAAAATAGTTAAACTAACATTACCAATACTGCCTACCAAAACAGGGTAATGACTTGAGATTATATCAAAAAGCAAGGGATCTCATCAAGAGCCAGCTTGATCAGCTTAGTTACAGCCAGTGAATGGCATTGTCAATATTTAGTTATCAATCCAAGGCAATGGCTTTTAAGTGATAAAAATACCCACTTAAATTTCGGAAAGTTCCATCTTTGAATTTCAAGTTAAAAAAGATAAAGAAGGTGGCTCATTCAGATTAGCTTTATATATATATATATATATATATATATATATATATATATATATATATATATATATATACATACTTATTTATCACAGGTAGAGCCATTGCCTTAATTCAGAAATTCAAAGATGGAACTCATCATATCTTTCATGGCGGAAGACCTGAGGCAAATGTAACATCTTCCAGAGCATCAAAAAACTTATGATTCAGCAATTGTATTGCAATTCGCCAAATAAAATGATGAACCGTTAAAAATGATTCAGAGATGGAGTTCCGGGGTAAAAAATTCTAACAAGAAAAAACTGGTATGTATCGTATTGATCCTTTATCATCTCCTCATAACTATGTGGCTGCTATGTTATGTAGGTTATATGGAAAACCTAATAGTACCAAGTTTTCAATACAATGGGTACCCTTAATAGATGCATGTGTCAATTCCATTATAATGAACTGGGCCACCATCCTATCTGAAAACCTAGCTATGGCTATCTTAGACTATCATCATAAAAGAAATTCCTCCCAAAGAATTTTCCCCACATTTTATATGAGTGCATATGTTATGGACGATATATGTTTCTGTACTAAATTTCCAATCACGGGTTGGAAATGGACAAGTCAAGACCCAAACCCCATTCATCTCAGCCGCAAAGAGTTGTGGCATTCCTATTTTGCATACCATATTTACAAAATTTGTCATGGTGTTATGTTGCCCATGCACCAACTCATTTTTGACAGGAAATCCCCAGGGTTTTCCAAAGAAGCCAATGTAGAATTGCTCCCAATTGGGAAATTTTTCACTGAACAGATGTTCACCTATATCAGAATTTTTGGTAGTATTTCCAAGCCCCATGTACTTCCTCTATACATCCCTGATAAATTGCAAGAAAGGGAAATTTCTTATCATACAGTAGGATAAAACCTTGTGAAGAGCCTCAAAGATTCAAATAAATCTTTATGGCCAGTTTTCCTAGTACGGTGTGGTGTTTTTACACTAGATTACCTTGGTCACGCGATAAAAGAGATTCAAAATATAGAAATTTTGAAATTAGCCACCATTCCCAATAGGAAATATGATCCTGATAAGATAGCTTACAAGTTTACTGTGTCAGTGAAAGTTAAAGCATTTATTCATGAATTTGATAAATTTTAAGATCTATTCGAATATGCTCAGTATTTTGAGCAAGTTATAAATTGGGCAAAGGTGAAATTGGAGCCAATTGATTTTCACAAACTTCAAGAATTCAGAAGAAAAAGACTTGAACAAAATTCATTGAATTTGTTAAGCACCCAACATAAGGCTACACCTAGTGTTAGTATCAATACTGATGAGCACAATTCTAAAGCAGGATCAATTCACAATGCAAATCAATCACAGAAGGAAGCAGAAGCCACAGCTGAGACTAGTCATAAATCAACAGAACAACAGATGGAAATTGATCCAAATCAAAGTGATACTGATAGAGAAAAGGGCAATGATATGGAACAACAATGGGATGAATTTATTAAAAGCCTTAAGAATAGAAAAGAGATAACAAAAGTTGAAGGAACTTCAGAATGTTATACACCTTAGAAAACTCAGAGGATATCAAATACAGAAACAGGATATACTGAAGAAATAGGCTCGCAGGAAGAAGATATTATCCATGCATTCCCTACAGCTGAGATCACCTTAAAAATACAGGAAATTCCTCCTCTAGATGTGTTATACAATCCTGAGCATAAGGTTGTAGTAAGGTGACAGAGAAAAAGAAGGAGAGTGACAACACCTACTTAAATATTACCAGGAAATGAATCAATGGAAGTGGTCTAGAAAGACACAATCACTGATCCAACAAGAAATCTGACAAAGTTGTCACAATTTGCAGGAGCCTACGCCACGGCTACAATTGATAAGGAAGTTGAAGTCTCAGTTTTTTTGAAAGAGAAAGAATCTCGCAGCTAGAGAAAAAGTTAGTGATGGAGAAACTTAATGTTAATAAACAAGCTAAGTTACAGATGTCTCAATTGCAAAAAGATATGGAAGCAATGAAAATAAAGTATGAAGCAGATATCACTGCCACTACAAATTGGTGAAATGCAGGAATTACCAAATTTAAATATGTATGAAGAAAATATGAATTTATCAAGGAGGCTTTGGAGCTAAACTCTCAACTGTATATAGAGAAAGGTTTATTCTATCAAAGGATGTTTACTATTAGCCCTTATTTAGATACCAGTGAGCAATTAGCAAATTAGGTAATTGATCATAGGACTGAATATGAAGATTTAAACACTAGAATTTCAGATCACATCACATGGCAAGTGTCAGATGAAGGAAGAAAGGAAAATCTACCTAAAATTGTGGAGACTCTCAAAATCATCATGTTTATTAATTGGGATGTACAGATTAATAGGCAGAGCGGCAGTGACAAGAGCAGCAAGGACAACCAGGAATATTACAGAGGCAGTAATGCATACACTTCATACCACCAACTTAATAAAAGGAGATGATTCAAAGACACTGCCTAATATAAAACAATTAAATGAAATTTGGAAGGAGAAAACTCAAGTTCAAAGAGAATCAATAAAGCAGATTTCAAAGACAGATTGGGAGGCCTATTGGCAGTGTCTCATCAAACCACATAGTCAAATTATGACGTTGAATTGTTTAACAAATTCAATAGAAAATATGCTTCCACCGCTTACCGAAGTCATATTTGTAGGAAAAATCAGACCCAAAATCGAAACCCCACCTCAAGTAAAGCCTATGGCCAATATTTGCGAACTTAAAGCTCAGCTGGCGAACAAGGAAGCTTCCACATAGTATTGAGTCATTAGATTTTTTTATATATTTATATTTTAAGTTCCTTATTAAGAGGAAGGTTGTTTGAAACCTCTTCTAAATTTTTTATAATCTATTTTAGTCATATTAGAGACTATTTAAACTTCTCTCATGCATTTAGAGAGGGGTCCATAAATTTATCAGAAACATTTGCAAAGGAATGCACTATTGTATGTTTGTGAATGCCTTGATGAATTAATGGAATAGAGTCTATTTTCTTTTGATTCTAAAGTTGTTTAACTGAAGTTGAATTTTTGTACTCATTGAATTGCTTTGACTTGAAGAAGAGAAGATACTACTGTCGATTTGAATGAGTAGAACCTCGCATATATGGTATTTCTACACGTTATGTTAAGTTTTATTTCTTGAATTGACAGCCATCTTTAATCTGTATTATATATGAAAGTTGTTATTATAGGTAAATTTTAAATGCACTTTTGTACTGATGTTTATCTATGGTTACTTATCTCATATATGATCAAACTTATGAATGTGATATATATCTCACAATTTTTTTGATTAACTACTTAGTAAAAATAATCATTTTTACATAATTTTCATCTCTTTCAACTGTTGAATAATCATCATTAACAATTCTTGAAAGATATCCTTCTAGATCGCTTTAAAGAATGAGTACTCCCAGGTACATAATAGAATAGATATTTATTCACTGCATATGATAGATCAAATCATTATTCCATTTGCATGTTATAAAAAAACACACCCTCAATATCCTTATTAGGAAACTGGTCCCTTTATCTCTAGTCGGAGCCACTACACCAAACGGAAAAGGACTTGCTCTAAGGTCTAGAACGGGTGGTTTTCCCCCATGTTATTGCAATGGAAATTTGAAGCTTCAACATTTTGGTGCTACAAGGAGGGCTTGAACATCCGTGAGTGGCAAAACACATTCAACCTACCCAGTCACCTGCCTAGTTAGCGTACGTATTGCTGACTAGGTGTACCTACATCAATTTATGTAGATGTTCTATGCTTTATGTAAGTTTACTTTTCACCACAGCAATCGCATAAATAATCAAGTAAAATGCTGATAGAGCATACCAGTGGATCTATAGAAGACAAACAAGAAATAGAAAAATGTGGTGGTGTGTTACAATGGTCAACAAGATGCTTCAACCAGCAAAGTCTCCTTGGTCAGCCAACCCAGCATGTGTCATAACAGCCCTCAAAACAACTACACAGTCAACTCAAAGTCAACCCCAAAAAATTCAACACTACCCCAATGGCAGCAAAAACGGCAGCAACAACAACAACAACGGCAGCAATGGCAACAACAATGGCAGCAACAACAGCAACAACGGCAACAACTTCCTCTTCCTCCTTCTTTCCCACGTGTGAACTGAAACTGCCTCCAAGGAGCTCGAACCAATTAGAAGGGGAGAGATGATGTGTGAGGATGAGATGAGTGAAATGTCCTCCAACGTTGACTCTATTTATATCAATCACTGAGGTGTGTGACACATTTGCTGGGGGTGTAAAACCTTAAGGCCGACCTGCACATATTTGAAATTATTACAAATAAATTCAAAATAAATGTTCTACTCATCGGATTAAGATCAAATTTAGATCGACCTTACACCACTCCTAAAGAGGAACCCAATAAAAATATTGGTATCTTCATCTGAGCATCACAACATGGATTTTGGACCTAGTTGTCCAATTTTAACACTCCCTCTCAACTAGGGAGAAATCCATCCACCTGTGCAATCAAACATCGTGCATCATCCCACCGTAACTTGCTTTGTTGGCCTCTTTATTTCAGAACAGTAATGGTTCAGTCACAAAGACATCATTCTCGGCTGACAGATTCAGCCCAGAGCTATGAAACCTCTATAGGACTCACAAAGAATAATAGGGATAATCGGTGGAGAACCAAAATCTTTCCAAGTAGTTGAAGACAAAACACTAACAGACACGCCTTCATCTATAATCGTGCTAGGTATGGCCACATCAAAGGTCTGTACCGTGATCTCAAAATTTAGAAATTTCTATTTTCCCACCCAAGTTTTCAGTTTCACCTTATTTATCCATTTATTTAAATGCCCTTTCCCATAACCTTACATTCAACAAGCTGGAAAATAAATATTTTCCGAAAACACAAATTCTGGAAAATTTTCACAGTGCTGGAAATTGCAGAAAAAAAAATTAGCAGACTAAAATAGCCACACAAAACATTTTAACACGGTGATTTTTGGTCAACATGACCCTAGAAAAACCCCTAAAACTCTTGGGGAAAACCAGTTCGAAAGCTTCTCTTTATTTTTTGAATATTGCTTTTACAGTGATGCACAAATTTACACAGAAAAAAAATTACAGCAACTTCAAAACAGAACTTATCTCGAAAACCATGCGAAACTCCACCTCGATTTCTGTGCCCACAAAACAGAAAAATTACAACATAAATTACATCCTTCAAAACTGTACGAACAACCTCGAAAACAATGTCGGAATGGCTATACGACCTCCCTCGAAATCTGCAGTTTTCTCTCCTTGAAATTCGTGCCCACTTGCCTCAAACTTCGTGCTCAGCCCTGTTGTACGGATTTGCTGAAAGTTAGTGCTGCTGCCCTCCTTCTTCTCACTACTCAGAAAATTTTCTTCAGCTTTCTCCTTCTCCTTCTCTCAATCTGCTCATGAAATAATTAATGAATGAATGACCTTTTCTCTCCTTTTCCTCATTTAATAGAACTCTAAGTGATTTTTGGGTTATCCCCAAATCCAATGGTTGAAATAGCTTTAGATCTAGGGCTAAGATTAAATGCTCTTTTAAATATCACTTTCTATTTTTTAATTCACCCCACTTTAATAAAGACCCACTTAGTCATTTATTTCCAAAGTCACTTTTCCTTTCTAATTTTACATTGACTTTATTAAAGTCACTTTAAAATTAGACTTTGGTAACTTTATCACTTAAAGTCATTTTTAGCGTTAGATTTGACTATATAAAATTATAAAGTCACTTTAGGAGAAAAATTAAATTCTTTTGGACACTTTTCCCTAGGCCAAAGATCAAAGCCTTAGGGAACCACCTGTCCTCCGGTAACCAAATTTCAACACTCCCTCTTACCAAGGAAGGTGTTCCTCACCACACCCATATTGTCTCTGAAGTAGACATGATTGCCCCGTGGTAAGGCTTTGGTAAGAATATCTGCAACCTGCTCATCAGTGGGAATATACTCAAGCTTCAAAGCTCCCTCCTGAACATAGTCTCTGATGAAGTGATATCTGATGCCAGTATGCTTTGACTGATCATGAAATACTGGATTTTCTGTGAGTTTAATGCAACTCTAATTATCACAGTAAATTACTGAAGGTCTCCACAGCTGACCAAATAATCCAAATAACATCTTGCGAAGCCAAATGGCCTTAGAACTAGCTAGACTAGCTACCATATACTCTGCTTCTGCTGAACTCAATGCTACTGACTATTGCTTATGGCTGAACCACGACACCACTGTCGAACCCAACCCAAAACAGCACCCTGAAGTGCTCTTCCTATCAGAAGCACAACCTACCCAATCAAAATCAATGTAACCTACCAATCTCACTCCATCCCCTGCCTATAGTCCAGATCATACTCCACTGTCCCCTGCAAGTATCACAAAATGTGTTTTGTAGCAATCCAGTGAACCTTCCTAGGCTCACACATGGACTGACTCATCGTGTTGACTCCAAAACATATATCTGGTCTGGTGTTGACCAAATATATCAAGGAACCAATCAGTTGTATATACAATGTGGGATCCACCAACTCGCAATCCGAAGCATGAAGCTTCTTCCAGTTGGTGATCATCGATGTCGACATGGGTCTACAATCCTCCATGTGGAATCTGCCAAGGATGTACAAAATATACTTCCCCTGTCCCAGGAAGAAATTCCCTTGCTCTTGCCACACCTCCAAACCCAAAAAGTAATGCATCAAGCCAATGTCCTTCATCTCAAACTCTTCCGCAAGACCTCTCTTGTTGTGCTCTATGAGTCTCTCTGCACCCGTAATGACCAAGTCATCCACATACAGCACCAGAATGAGAGGCTCCTCACCTATCACAGTATAGTAAAGTTTCAGATCTGCGTCACTCTTTTTGAAACCCATCTCCTGCAAGTATGTATCTATCCTGGAGTACCAAGATCTGGGAGTTTTCTTCAGGCCATAAAGGGCCTTCTTCAGTCTGTACACATGAGACTCCTTCCCATGCACCTCAAAGCCCTGTGGCTGCTCAATGTACACCTCCTCCTGTATGAAGCCATTGATAAATGTGGTCGTCACATCCATCTGGTGGATCTTCCAACCCATCTCTGCTTCTATCGATATAATGGAGCATATCGAAGTATATCAAGCCACGAGAGTGAAGGTATCCTCATAATCTACTCCCTCTACCTGGGAGAACCCTCTAGCCACAAACGTCGCTTTGAATTTCTCAATGCTACCATTTGCAACATGCTTTACCTTGTAAAGCCATCTGGAAGTCACCAAAAATTTTCCCTCAGGCCTCGGCACCACCTCCCAAACATCATTCTTCATGATAGAATAATACTCCCCCTACATGGTCTCCAGACCTGCTGGCTAGCTACCTCCTCATAGCTAGAAGGCCCAGAGTCAAGGATGTTGGCAACTATTTCCATATAGCTACAAAACCTCTCAGGTGGTTTGCGCTCTCTGACTGGCCTCTTAGGCCCAACAACATATGTGGCCTCTCTCAAGGTATCTTGAAGCCACTTGGGCTTCCTCTTCCCTAAGCACACTTCTTCCACTGGAGAATGAAACTCCTCCTCATCATCATCAGGAGCCTGAACTCCTAACTATCTGTTTGTTTTCCTTCTACCTACACCTGAACCTATAGATGTTGAGGTACCGTGTGAACTATCCATCAGTGGACTCCCTAGTGAACTGCTCTGCGGACTGCTCTGCATGCTGCGCGAAGCACCACCCCTCTAACTCTGTGAGCTAATGCTCACTGAAGGACCTGAAATCATCATAGATGTACCTCTGGATCCTTCTGATCCCTACCCACTGGATCTCTATGACTGACTCAACTGCTGCTGAGGGTATGGCTAATCCAGATACTCTAACTCCCATGACCGCTTGAAATTTTGGTCCTCCTCGAATCTCACATCCCGCCTGATAAAAACTTTCCTCGAAGCAGGAATATAGACCCAAAAGGCTTTCAAGGTCTCACTATAGCCCACAAAGATACCCTTCTCTGTTGTGGGCTCTAGCTTGGTCCTCTTCTCCTTGGGTACGTAGGAGTATGCAATACACCCAAAGATATGAAAGTGACCAACATCAGGCTTCTTCCCAGAAAAAGCCTCCTCTGGAGTCACATGCCCCAAGGCACGATGCAGACTCATGTTCTACAAGTATAAAACAATATTGTAGGCCTCTGCCCACAAAAACAAAGGTAACCCCTGATCATTTAACATGGCTTTGGTAGCCCCAATGATGGATCTGTTCTTCCTCTCCACAACCCCGTTCTGCTGGGGGCTGTAAGGAACTGTGAACTCCCTCCTAATGCCTGCCTCCGCACAATACTCAACAAACTCTCTAAGGGTGTACTCACCTCCATTGTCCGACCTCGAGGACTTGATCTTCCGACCTATCTGTGTCTCCACAAGAGCTCTAAACTCCTAAAACCGCTTGAAGACCTCACTCTTGGTCTTCAAGAAATAAATCTAGGTCCTCCTGGAGTGATCATCAATGAATAACACATAATACTCATATCCACTCAAGAAAACATGATACATTCAACCACTCACATCAGAATGAATCAAATCAAGTATCCCAGTCACTCTGTTGTCACTGCTGGGAAAAGGGGATTTGGCAAACTTGCCCATCACACATCCTCTGGAAGTATCAAACTGATCAGTACTGAAATCTGGCACACTTGTAGTGATCTCCCGCAATGTCCTCAAGGCTCCATGATACATGTGCTCCATTCTGCGATGCCAAATCTCACACAGCTCAAAACTGCTAGTTCTGCTGTCAGTACTACTGCTCAATGCCAAAAGGGGCTGAAATGCAAACTTGTACACATTTGCATGGCATACACCTATCATTCTAGCTGAATCAGCTGGATTTCCCCTGGGATATATCAGCACTTGTCCTCTCCTGAACAATATCTCATATCATCTGTCCTCCAAAGCTGAGACGGATATGAGGTTCTTCCTCATCCCTGGCACATATAAAACATCTGACACATTCAAGGGAGATTTGGGTTCCCTATCAAATGTCAGTGTCCCCACACTGACTGCTCTAACAACACTATCATCACCAAGTACTACCTCTATATCAGTGCCACTCTCTGAAAGCTCTAAGAAGTACTCACAGACTCCTGTCATATGGCGTGAAGCCCCATTGTCCACATACCAGATACCCGAAGATGCTTCGCTAGTCGAGGGAAATGCATGCTCCCTTTGAACCTCCGTGGCAGGTGATCCTGCACTAATGGACTCACAAGCACTGAACCCAAACTCTCGGTCAAATCTATCTGAAAAGTCCTCAATCTCTACTGATGCTGCCATGGTCTGGTTCTTCCCCTTCTTCTTCTTCTCTAGACACACAACTACATAGTGTCCCATCTTCTGACAACTCCAACACTTCACTTTGGAGTATTCCTTCTGTGTGTTCTCCTGTTTACCTTTACCTTTGCCTTTGCCACCACCACCACTTGTGGAAGCATGCTTCTTGCCTTTTCCTCTCTTGCCTCCAGCCAACAATGCTACATCCTCATCCTGCTCAACTAGCTTGGCTGCCCCAAGATGACTCTTCTTAATCTCTGTCAGAATGAAATCATCTCAAAACCTCTCCCATGTGGGAAGGGTCTCACGTGCACAAACCCCATCAGCAAAATTCAACCATGAAGTAGGAAGGCCATTCACTGCAATCCACACCAACTCATTGTTTGTAATGACCTCTCCAACTGCTACCAATGCATCTCTCACATTAGTTATCTTTGTGAGATAACCAGTTGCACTATCATTCTTCCCCATATTAATGGTATTTAGCTTCTCCCTTAGGACCATCTTTCTGTTCTCATTGGTACTCTGATAGAGATTGGTCAAGGCAAACCACATCTCATGAGCATGTCTCTTTCCTCTCACATGAGGAATCACATGGTCTTTAATACCATCCAGAATCAACCTTTTTCCCTTGTTATTATTTTTATTAAATGTTGCCAACTAAACAGCATCAGTAGGTGCATTAATAATTTGTTGTTGGGTATGAACCATGATATCTCAGACTTCTCCCTCCTTAAAGATGCTTTGTATTCTTTCTCTCTAAACGTTGTAATTACTAAGCCCATCCAACCTATCTTCCACCCTCAATCTCAATGACATCCTTGTTGTCCTAAAAACTGAAAATAGCACTGTTGTAGTAAAGATAAAATTTCCGTGTGAAAAATCAGCTTGCTGGAATTTTCTGAGTGAAAAATCAGCAACTTGTAATTTTTCTCTTTGTTGTCCCAAACTGCACTTTCAGCACCCAAGCTTTGACACCATGTAGAAATTTCTATTTTCCCACCCTGGTTTTCAGTTTCACCTTATTTCTCCAATTATTTAAATGCCTTTTCCCATAACCTTACATTCAATAAGCTAGAAAATAAATATTTTCCGAAAACACAAATTCTGGAAAATTTTCACAATGTTGGAAATTGCAGAAATAAAAATCAGCAAACTAAAACAGCCACACAAGACATTTTAACACAGTAATTTTTGGTCAACATGACCTTGGAAAAACCCCCTACAACTCTTGGGGAAAACCAATTTGAAAGCTTCTCTTTATTTTCTGAATATTGCTTTTACAGTGATGCATAAATTTACATAGAAAAAAAACTACAGCAACTTTGAAACAGAACTTATCTCGAAAACCATGCCAAACTCCACCTTGATTTCCATGCCCACAAAACAGAAAATTTACAGCAGAAATTACAGCCTTCAAAACTTTACGAACAACCTCGAAAACAGTGTCAGAATGGCTATACGGCCTCCCTCGAAATTTGCAGTTTTCTCTCCTCGAAATTCGTGCCCACTTGCCTCAAACTTCGTGCTCAGCCCTGATGTACGGATTTGCTGAAAGTTGTGCTGTTGCCCTCCTTCTTCTCACTACTCAGAAAATTCTCTTCAGCTTTCTCCTTCTCCTTCTCTCAATCTGATCATGAAAGAATTAATGAATGAATGACCTTTTCTCTCCTTTTCCTCCTTTAATAGAACTCTAAGTGACTTTTGGGTTATCCCCAAATCCAATGGCTGAAATAGCTTTAGATCTAGGGCTGAGATTAAATGCTCTTTTAAATCTCACTTTCTATTTTTTAATTCACCCCGCTTTAATAAAGACCCACTTAGTCATTTATTTCCAAAGTCACTTTTCCTTTCTAATTTTACATTAACTTTATTAAAGTCACTTTAAAATTAGACTTTAGTAACTTTTTCACTTAAAGTCACTTTTAAATTAGATTTGACTTTATAACTTTATAAAGTCACTTTAGGAGAAAAAATAAATTCTTTTGGACACTTTTCCCTAGGCCAAAGATCAAAGCCTTAGGGAACCACCTGTCCTCTGGTAACCATAGCAATGAGATGGTCATCCCCTAGTGTTACGGGAACAAGAGGAGCATTCTCTGAGACCTCCATCATAGGAGCAAGAGGAGCAGCTTCTTGAACTATAGGGACAGAAGAATCTTTCTCCAAGTCTGAGGAATCTGAAGAAACAATAAGAACGTGAGAGGGATGAGATCCACTCACGATGGAAAATACCTAATGAACCATAGGTGGGATCAAATCGACCGGTTCCCCAACCAATGGTTGGTTGGGAACAGATTCATGAATTTTAATTTCCGGGGGAGCGAGATCAACCAAAGATGAATCTTGACCGATCTTTAAATCAACTAGCAGAGGACTCAAAGAAATTTTATGGTAACCAACCGGAAGGCAGGGTACAGAAACAATAGGGTTTTCCAACACTCTCATGGCTTCATCCATGTACATACAAAGGTGAATGGGATGATGCCCTTCACACAAATTATAGGGATTCGTAATCTTACCCTGTTTTTTACGAGTCTTATCATTGTTAGTCGAAGATGTGTTATCAATATGACTTCCAGAAGCCGGTGGTCGGCCTTCGGACCATGCTTCAAGTACCTTGGGAATGCTAGGGTAGTCTCGAAGAAGATGGTCACCTATGCACAACATGCAACGGAATTTGGCTTTCCGGGAAAGGTTGGATGGTTTATCAATGGAAGGTGTCTGAGGCACAATAGCTACAGTATTAGCCTCTCGCTTATCTGACTTCTTCTTCTTTGTCTTCTTCTTCTTCTTCTTAGCCACCTAGTTACTGGAATCTAGGCTTTCACCAGGCGAAGTAGAGAAGGAGGATGAAGAAATAGGCGAAGAAGGGGAGAGTTTTACCTTAGAATCAACATGATGTTGCTCACACAGAGGAGATGGTTGTATAGAGGGTGAAATACTCAAGACCACAAAGGTGGAGAATAACCACATAGGCAAACCAAAAGTTAACCTCGGAAGGAACAATGTTGCAATATAAGGAGCACCAACATTCCAAAAAGTAGGAAAAGGACCAGGATTCCCTTCAGAGGGGATCCCTTGGTTGGTAAACTCCGGAAATGTTTCCATTGGAAACAACCGTAAAACAAAAAGCTAAGGAAGATAACTTTAACCAAGAATATTTCGTGGGAAATTAATATTTTAAAACACTGAAAAAAAACTCTGTCGTTTCATATTTTAAGAGTCGAGAAACAGGCAAAAGGTGACTCTATCACTTTCAGGCTGAAACGAGCATGAAAGGACAAGTGCTCGATGATCTTTTCACTTTTTAGAGAGTCACGAAAATACCAAAATAACTACTCAGGTAATCTAAGCAAGAGGGTGTACCAGGTTTTCGTGAACTGCCATATACACCTTGGTGATCAAATGAAAGAGAAATGACCAAGGACTTAACGTACGTGCAGGTAGTCTCCATGAATGTTGTGTTTAGTGTATCACGATTACAGGGCGGCAGACTCAGCTTCCTGTAGATAAAGGATTGCAACCTATGAGGGTCTCCCTTTATATACACGATGGTACAAGGACCACAAGTCCGTATCATTTTTGTCTACTGCCAAATGGCAAACGACAGCTACTAGGTTTAACGACGTTGGAACACTTCACTAGCCTAGACCTCTAATAATGTTTGCATTAGGTTCCAATGCTTCCTTAGATTAATTGAATAAATTTTATGGTTGATCTTCAATTATGTCTTAGTTTCAAGGACCTACCGTTGTCATCTGACAATCTCCTATATGCAGCTATATGAGAAAAGAAATCTTTCAATTCGATGAATGCTATCTAGTTTAGGGAAGAGTTTCAAGCAATGATGCAACAAATAGTAATACTGCAAACAGAAATTTTTCCTAACTAGATGACTTTCACTATCCAAAATTAATTTAAAACATTCAACGATCTGAATTATGCAATGTAATCTATGAAAAATCCTCTTTTTTGAAAACTATGCAATTGTAATCTATGCACAATTTCCTTTTTCTTTTGAAAGAATAAGAATGCACTCAATGCATTTTTCGATGAAATGAGAATCTACTTAATGCATGATTTTAATGAAAGATATGCACTCAATGCAATTTTTAGCTTTCAATCATTAAACAATATAATCTAAGTTCAATGATGGATGTCAAAAAATAATTTTCAATGCAATGTGATCTAATTCATTTTAACAAAAAGCAAACTATGAGACGAAAACTAAAAGAATGAAAATTTCCTTATTGGAAGGATGAATGCGAAAGGGATGCAAACAAACACTAAGAATGCAATCGTTGTTTTAAACACTTTGTAATGAAATTCCTCAAAAGGCTACAAGACATATGAGGTCAATCAAAAGAGGACTTCCAAAGTGGGGGCTCAAAAAAAGGCATTCATTCCCCTTTACATGAAGCAATAATAGAAAGGATACTTTTCAGTTGAACAATGAACAATGTAATCTATGCTCACAAGTGAACAAGTGGACCAAATGAACTCAAACAGAAACTTGAAACTTGAACACTCAATCAACCAAAAAGCAAAATGAAATCAACTAGAAATGGCTCACCAAGAAAGGAGATTGACACAATCAATAGCGTGATGTCCCGTGAAGCATGCAACTAGGCAATTGATGCACAGTCCTAGAAAAAACTAGGATGTAACAATGCGCGTTTGAACAGGAAAAACAACCAAAAAAAAAACCAACAAGTCAATCAAACCCACTTGAGTGAAGGGGAGAACATGTAAATCATACCGAGAAAAGGACTGGAAGGGAAAGACACACTGGTGAAGGACTTATGGAAAAATCTTAATTTTTCACACACCCTGGAATTGGCACGACTTTTGTGGGTGAAACTAGCGCCAACTGGTGCGACTTGCTAATAGAAAACTAGTGCCAATGGCTAATTGGCACGGGTTGCTAACTGACAACCAGCGCCAATCGGCACGACTGTCAGAAAAATAAAAGTGCCAATGCCTGGAAAAGAAAAAACAAATAATTTCTCCTAACCAAGACCAGACTCACCCCTTCAAGCAAAAAATAAAAGATCGTAATTGATGAAAAACATATGAACAAACAAGGAAATGGTCATTCAACTAAACTTGTCGAATGAATAATACCTAAAAGAGTGACAAACTCAAAGGAAACTCCCCAGTGGGGTTGCCAATTTTTTGTCTAGGTAAATCCCCTCTGCGAACAGAGGTGATCCCTCTATCCCTAGGGTGGGTCTAGCAACTACGGGAACATACTAACATCTACCTTCCTAGATTTTAAATGAAATTCAGAGCAAGGAAGATGACCTACCTTATCCTGATCCTATGTTTTTGTTTTCCATCGACACTTCTTGATTTGTCGCTCTTCTCAAGCTCGATACATGCTACTTCCAATGTTTGATTACCTGTATAGACAGTCAAGACACCACGACAAGCGTAAAATCACCACAAACATTAAATAATTACAACCTATCTAACTGATCAAGGAATGCTATAAATCTCATTATGAATGTAAACAAGAGTGGAAGATAAACATCAGTTGCATTTTATTATGATAAAAACAAGGGGAGTTTACAACCAATACTTGATGTTGAGGCTCCCCTTCGGCAGGTCTGTGTCCAAGCATGTTTGTAACACACTCACACACAAAGATCAAAGATCTCACTATGTTCCCAACACACAAAAACAATCACACTCTGCACTATTCTCCCGAAGCTATAATTGCTTCTCCTTTCTATCATCACCAAGGCTGTAGAGCTGAAGGAGGTCTCCTTATATAACAATGGAGGAGAAGGTTATGGGCCCTCAAATGATGGGAAAAGAGTTTATCCTTTGGAGTAGTTCCTATTTCTTGGGAACAAGAAGCCCAAATGGGAATTTCTTGGCCATATCCTCAAAACAAACTTCCAGCTCACCCCCTCATGAAGCTTCTAGTCGCGGAAGCTTCCTTTCTATTTAAAAAACTTTCCAAAAGAGGATCGGCGTGGGTCCAACATTAAGACAGAGCGCCGATTGGCATGGGTCAGACACTAAGAGAAAGTGTCGACCTTAAAAACTAGGTTTTTATAAGGATCTTCCAGAAAATTTGTAAAGGGAGATGAATTAGTAGACAAAAAGTGGTTCAGGGGTATGTATTCCATGCTTGGAAAGTACAAAAGGGTCACTGTATGGGTCCTCCAGGATCAAGGAATGAGGAGTATAGGGACAGTGACAAATTGCTCTATAACATGTAGTCCCTATGGAAATGTGAATATGAAGGAAAATTTTGCAACCAGCAAGTCCACGAGACACAATTTAATGTCCTAGCTAGTTGGTTAAATTTAGTAAGAATTAAATATTATATTAGACTTTAAATTTGAGACCAGTGCCTTATGGAGTCGAATTATTTCTTATTATTAATTTGATGCAAAGTAATCATATTAACAATCTTTTCTTGAATGCTTGACTATCCTAGATGAAGTGAAAATCCTACAAGCTAGGTGAAATGAAAAATCTTGGTTGATTTTAAGTTAAATGCATATTCTAAGTGTAACCTTCCCTTGTAACTATTTTGTAACTAGTCTCTAGAGTAGTTTTTGGGATAGAAGCCAATGGGAAGCAAGCAAAGGTTTGATTAATGATACCTCCCCGTGTGTTCTAACCATCTAATGCCTCTAGCGCTATAGAAACTATGGCTCTGACAATTGCAAGGTCATTGTGTTAACCACTAAAGAGGTGGTAAGCCCCTCAAGCTAAATTGGGAAAGGTGGTCCTATTCTCTATCAACCAAGCTTATGCTTGGAGGTAAATTATTAATGCAAGAGGTTATTCCTAGTATGTAAGTACAAGAGATGAATGATCTTAAGGTGAGATTACTTACTTTTTTTTAGTACTTAATGACAATGATTTTCAATTAAGAACAATAAGGTACTTAAAAAATAAATGAATAATCCCAACCAAAAGAGAAAGTGTTCAAGCTTAACAGTTCTAGAGATATGCAGCAATAACATAAATAGACAATTTCTCAAACAAAAGATTAATGCAACTTAAGACAATTAACAATATCCAAGATTATAATCAATAAATTGCCAATATGCCACTTAGATACTAGTGAGCCCTAGTATTGCACCAAGAGTGCTACAACTCCCAGGGGCTTCCCTACTTTACTTTATCAACTTGGGTTTCGTACAAACTTTGAGGTGGCAATGCTATATACACAACAGATGCATTATGTTCATGTCATCCTCTTCTGCTTTATGAAAGGGTTGTATTTAAATTATGAGAACAATTGGAAAGTAAACTACTGGAAGGAAATGATAGAAAGGAAATTAAACTAAAGTGCTAAAAATAAATGACAAAAATGCACTAATTCAATTGGAAAAAATGGAAATGACTAAAAAGAAACTAAGCTAACTTGCTGAAAATAAATGGCAGAGAGGAAACTAATTCTAAATCACACTTAACTTGGCCAAATGGCTAAATGCATTCTACTTATCCTATGATCTATCTACCATGCTCTTATCCATGCAACTAGGCTATACATGGCTTAATTCTAACTAAAAATAGTTGAATTGCATAATGGAGGAAGAAAAATGGCTAAAAGAGGCTAATGGTAGGTTCAACACATGAAATGAGGTTTCGAAGCGGAATAAGGGGGGTTAAAACCTTAGAAAACTTGATTATAATGTGAGAAATGAATGTGGAGTGGAGATAATTGAAAACGGCTTATAAGCAGAAAGAGGGGGTTTAAAACCTTATTAGAACTTTATTATAGTGCAAAAAGGCTTTGGAGCAGAAAGAACTCAAGAGCGACGTGGCAGAATGTGATGGAGGTAAAATTTGCAATGTGCGATGTCGTGATAGCAACTTTGCAAGTTTAAATGGATAGCGGTAGGGACTTAACAGAATGAACTAAGATGTGTGAGGTGTGATTTGCAATGCGGTAAAGGTTGCGGGCTGCGATTTGTGATGTGGGAATAACTGTGGGATGCAATTTGCGATACTGCAATTGCAAGAATGCGCGGTAAGTGTTAAGGGTAATATCTAAAGGATACGAAGTGTGATTGAAGTGGAGGTGGGACCGACAACGGGGCGAGATTGCACAATCACAATCGGCCAGAATAGCGGTAAGTGTTTAAGGGTGAAAGTTAAATGTTGCAAAGTGTGATTTTCGATTTCGCAAGATCGCAATCGCAAAGAGCGATTTGCGATTTCGCAAGATCGCAATCGTAAAGAGAGAGCAATGAGCATTGAAGGTAAAAGGTAAATTTTGCAATCTGCGTAGTGCGATGTATGGTGGCGAGAATTTTGAGGAGGAATGCAGAGGTTGGGTTTCAATGGTTGTTCAAGTGTTTAGCATTAAAACGATTTTGGAAATAGTGATCGATGGAACAAAGGAATAAGGCAAGAAATTGACAAAGGAGAGCGGTAAGTCTATAAGACAAAAGTTAAGAGCTACTAAGTGCGACTACGATGTACGGTGGTGGGAGTCTCGAGGAGAAAAGGCAAAGGTCTAGTTTTTGGTGGTTTGGAATGGTTTTTCACGTGTTTTGCATAAAAAGGGTAGGCAGCCGTGAACAGAGGAAACAAAGAAATAAGGCTCAAGGGCTTAAGGGAATTTGAAAAAAAGGTAAGTGCAACGTTAAAGTGAGAAGTAAAGGATGGAAATGAAAGTGTAAGAGCAATGCTCAGAATTGAAGCACACCTCCAGATTTATGCACGGGGAATAAACAGAAATGCGGGGTGAAACAGTGAAGGAAAGGCTTGGACTTGGTAAATACAAATTCTTCCCCAAACTCGAACAGAAAGAAATTTTGGCTTGTGGGAAGGTCCACCCTACCCAAACTCTATTAACAGAGATGAGAGGGGAGAGACTTGACCATAGTTTTAGATTTTTTCCTCTATTTCATTATGCATAAGCAATTGAGACTACAGCATCACCAAAAAACAAATAGCAATGAAACTTATCAGAAGCAGATCTAACTTTAATGGCAGAAGCAAAACTACCTAAATGACAGAAAGGAAAAGATAAGAACAATAGAGAAGCTGAGGCACATGGATTGGGCCCTAACCCACAAGCCTATCCCTCTGAACTTAAATCAATCAAATGAAATCACTTTGCTCATTTCATAAACGAATAACTACATACATCTCTAAAAGTTTCAATCCCTAAATAAAACAAAAAGCTTCAATAGTTCACAACAATAATTCTGAATGGAATCGAGACTAGGATAGACTAACTCTTCCTAGCTCTAGCTCTGCTCTATGTATTCTACAGGGCAGCTACCAACAGCTCCCTTGAAAATGGTGATTGAGTCCACTTTGACTCCAAGTACACATAGATTGAGTGCCCTTTGTCTTCAGTTTCTTTGCTGCCTCTTGGAATTCGAATTGCTGGAGAGAATACTTGGGGATCCTTCGGCTGCTTGTGGAATTCGAATTGCTTGGAGAGAATCTTTGGGATCCTTTGGCTGCCTTTGAGGGCGAACAATCCTCCTATAATTTCTTATTGTTGTCTCCTCCAGGTCTTTGTGATAAAATATTTATAAAAGTGCTTAATAAATCATGATTTTCTACACTCAACCTTATATTAGGCACTCGAAGTATGTTAGCCTTAATCACCACCTATATTAGCAGCATAAACCCAAATAATAATGAAATGCAAGAAAAATATATCTAAGCAGTAAAAAAGGTGACTATTAACCCCTCCAAATATGTCCAATGATGGAGCTCATCATCACCCCCCTACTGAATGGTTTCTCATCCTCTGAGCAACTGATCCTCCTCCTCCATTTCCTTTAAAGCTTTTATAGCCCCCCTAAGTTCCTGAGGAAGTGTGGGAGTTTCCCCAAGGGGATAAAATCCATCATTATTTTCTATATTCTCCCATTCTCTATCTTGTGCATATGTGTCCTCTTTATCAGTCAGCCCCAGTAGCAAAGGTGGGTTGAGCTTTAGTCCCCACCATCAGATCTTTTTGGCCTTCATGGCCCTCTTGTATAATGGTGCCCTTTCCAATGTACCCCTCAGTATTTATGGAGTATGATACTCCCTATTCTTGAGGCTATGTGGGAGCCTATTCCATCTCCTCTGGCTGGCCATAATTCACTCCTCTTCTATTTGCCTAAAAACATCATCAAAGTAGCCTATCACCTAGTTATGAGTTTGAAGGTAGCTTTCAACTAGTGTAGGGTCCTTTTCAATCTCTTGATGGTTAAGGATGACTCCTCTTGGGCTGAACATTTCTGATCTGAGATATAAGGGTTCTCTGTTTCTTCTTCCCATTACCTTCCATATCTCTTTGGCTCTATTGTCCTCATTCACCATACAAGATGCTAGAGTCATTAACTGCATATCCCCCATTGTAGTATTAGGGTCCCAAATCTCCATATTTTTCAACACCAAGTTATGCATATAAAACTCTGCCATCTTTGCTTAATCAGCTATGTTGGCTTTCTTGTAGAACTTCATGCATTTCCTACAACCTTGGAAAGGGAGTGATCCATGGGAGTCTAGAGTGTTGATTTGAAATTGAAGCCATTTTTCTTTGAGGTACACAGCATATGAGTCAGAGGGGAATCTGTGTTGAAGGGCTTCAATGCATAATTCCACCATGGTGGCTACTTGCTCCCCTTTTTGCTGCAATTTCTCTTTTGACACTACATTCTCTGCATGTGCCTTCTGTAGCTACTCCTTCAGAGATATTTCTTTGATGCTTTCCTCCCACACTGGATATTATTCAATGATGATAAGGCTTAGGGGAGAAGTTTATGGCTTTCTCTGATTCTTGTCAGCTCTGGAATACCTAGAGGTTTGCTTTTTTATTTTTATGCTCAGAGGAGCCATGGTGGCAGTTATCTTTTTGTAATGAGTGGATGTGACATTGGGTTGTGAGTCTATCTTGCCCACTTTCTGTTATCTCTATGACTTTTATGGCCATCTATTATGTTTTTCTTTGGCCCTTTGTCTCTCTCTCTTCTTCTTCTAGTTCTTCTTGTTTCTACTAGTTCTTCCTCTTCTTCTTTTTGGTTCTTCTTCTTCTTCTTTCTGGTTCTTCTTCTTCTTCTTCAAGCGTTGTGTGCTTCCGTCAGTCCTCTCCCTCTAAAAATTTTCAATTCATTGGTTTGGATGAGATGGCATATCCTTTTATTAGATGACGCGGCTAAATTTGGAGTGATAATATATCTTTGTTCAGCTCCAGTTCTATCATAGACAATTGGTTCCTCCTCCCTGTTAATTCAAAATGGACTACGCATTTTCCTCCCCTCAATATCCTCTACTACACTGATTTAAAAATTTTCTTTTGCATGCCCAGGTGGCATGTACTCCCAGTTTTATTCCAATCATACCTCACGGTGGTGGCTAAGTTAACTGGCCACCTTTCTTCCCCTTAAACTATAAGTCTGAAAATTAATTATTTCTGGCTATTATGAAGGCTATTATTTACAAGGCAGTTGTAGGAGCTGGAGGTTTGAGACAAGCCTTTTTACATGTTGTGTTCTTCACCATATTCATGTTCTCTGAGTGAGCAGTTTGTTGAAGGAGCAGCTTCCCGAATGAGTTGCTAATATTTTTCTGTTGTTTCTCTCCGCTATAGATGTCGCGTGGGGTGCTTGAGATGCCATTGGTGGCATTATCATTCTCCTATAGTCTGTTATGCAGTTTCCCTTGTTGTTCTTCTTGGCAGTCCATGAACAACTTTGTTTTTAAAGGAACTTCCTAATGTTGGTAGCAGTCTTTTAGTGTGCTACTTCTCTTGCTACATTGTGCTCAGGAATGGAGGACTGTGGTGTATGGAGGTGATGGAGAAAGTTATGAAGATGAAAGGAGTGAATGATGGGATGGATGGCAAGATAGAAGAAGGGAAAAGAAGATGAATGCTTCTCTGTGTTTTCCAGAACCCATTAACAACTTGCAAAACAACAAACACAGAAAAACATAGTGACGCAGATGTTTTTTTTTTTTTTGTTATTTTTATTTTTTTTTTCTTTTTATTTGAAAGAAATTGGGCTACCTCCATGGAGGTTTTCAACCCACAAACCTGCCTTGGCCGCCTCAGAGAGGTTTTCACCCATGGATCTTTATTCATTCTTTTTATTTTCTTTTATTTTCTTTTTCTTTTTCAGCAAGTGAGCCGCCTCCATCGAGGTTTTCAACCCACAAGCTTATTATTTTTTTCTTTTTTCTATCAGGAAGTGTGGGAAACTATGGATTTTATCATCACATACACCTCTCTGCTTATTGAATTGATGAATTTTTCCCTTGACAAAGGCTTCTTGTAAATTTTAAGTCTGCGACCATTGACAAGCAAGGGGATCCCTTCCTCATCTATGGTCCTAATTTGAACTGCGCCATTATCAAAGCATTTCTCCACTATGTAAGGCCCCAACCATATTTTCATCAACTTGCCTTTGAATTCTTTAAACCTTGAAACATACAACAGTGCCCAATATCCTTCTTGGAAGGTATTTTATTTGATGCTCTTGTCATGCCATACCTTCCTTTGTAGCTGAACTACCTCTATGTGAAGAAGTGCTTTCATTCTAAACTCATCCAACCCATTTAGTTGTAGAAACCTCTCTTTTTGGGAATTTGTTAAATCTAGATTTAATTCAGTTGCCATTCTTAAAGTATTGAATTCAAACTCAACTGACAATAGAGCTTTCTTACCATAGTCTAGTTCATAAGGAGTGAATCTTGTTGTTCTCTTTCAAGTGGTGTTGTAGGCCCAAGTAGCTTCTACCAATCTATCTGCCCAATATTTTCTGATGCTGCTCACACCCTTGGTGAGGATGCTTTCTAAATATCTGTTATTTACTTCTACTTGGCCATACGCCTAAGGGTGATAGGCAGTAGAAGTTGTATGCTTAATCTTGTTTTTGGTGTCCAAGTGTGAACGAATATTCAAACTCTTTTCCACATTAATTATCAATCTAGATGCATTGGTTATTGCAATACTAATGCACACAATATATGCAAGAGCAAAGACATAATCTTTTATTGAACACAGGCTTAGTAATTAAAACAAGCAAACTACTGTAACAGCGATTAAATATAAATCGCAGAATTATAAGAGCATTCACAGCAATTACATAATCATACTGGAATAGCAGCTACAATAACAAACAAAAATATGAAATCAACAAAGGGAAATAATGCAATACATGATCAGAAGAGTGGGCCCAACTCTCTAATCAGGGTTGCGGTAAACTCACAGCTCACAGATAGAACGAAAAAAATGATATGCATTCAATTGATGAAAAATACTTTTCTTACAATATTGATCTCTTCACACTTAACCCCCGATTCACAGCCCTGAGGCCCTTCTTATACAAATGTTCAGGAAAACTATCTTTCCCATTTGACAACTAAATATCTAGAAATATACAATTTTTACAACAGCCAACTAGTTGCCGAGAAAACCATTAAAGGCTCGAAATAGATCTGGGGTAAGTTGGAATATGTTATGTTGTTACATCATATTGAGATAATGTTGAGAATTCGGAGTTGCTTCATGACTTGCAAATGTGATCCCTTTTCTTGCCAAATATGTGGAAATAACGAAGTTGATACTTGCATAGGTAAAATATCCATGACTATTATTTCATTAATCAAACATTCCATATAATACAGTGGGAAGAGATTTACCTCGTGTGTTTAGAATAATTAATGATACAAATAGGTAGAAAGGTGGGTGAAAATAGAAGGGAAAAGTATACAGATTTGGTACCCAACATCTCCCCCCAACTGGTCTATCTGCATGTCCTCATGTAGCTTGTTGTCTTCTCAAATCTGGGTTGGACTGACTGTGGATGGCATGAAGCTGCACGAGGTCATATTCTCCAACCATCTCTGTTCCAGGGAGTTTATATCCTTCTGTCAAGACAACATCCTTCTACCAATCTTGGTTGACATTGTATGCGAGAGTATATTGCTCTGCTGGCAACCAAATGAGGGGGAACTGAAACCTCAGTCCCATCCACCAAACCCCACAGGTCTGAATAAATGCTACAAAATTCGGCACTCTTTCTAATTCTCGTGCAAAGTTGGGTGCTCCAAAATATTCTCAACCTCTAACGACTAATGATGACAACATCCACCTCCTTTGACAACTGTCCAACGCTTCATCCCGGAAAGCTACTATCTATATAACATAGAGGTCAGCACACCATTTATGGGTTGCTAGCAGATGTTCCTTATGTCCCTCAATCTGTAAAAAGGTAAAATTCTTATTATAAATATTTGTTGCCTGGCCATGCTCTCTCCTTATCATCAGCGGCCTTGTAGCTTGATTTTCTTAAAATGTATCATGGGCCTTTCTCCATTTAACCTAATTGATAGTGTAGGAGGTGAAGGCTCTCAAATGAATACCCCCCACAAATGGAACGGGATTGAAGGCTTGATCATGCTTTAGGAAATAACCATGCATGTAAAGTTCGCACATTAAGTGTTGACCAATGATATCATGAATTTTCAAAATACGAAGGAACTTTATCGGATCCTCAATTTCATGGAAAAATTCCTTATATATATACTCTCTGGGTAGAAGAAAAGGAAATATTCATGAAGAAATAAGGCATAACTATGAGTGGGAGGTCTACAGGCCATTACCTGCTGCGCCAAGGTAAACATCTTCTCCTTATCTGATTGCAGCAATTGAACTTGTTCTTCTAACTCCTTTATCTTACCTTGTTATTTTTTTTGCCTCATTCATGCTCTATCTAACTAGTCTACATACCCCGTAACAATCTCAACAGCCTGCTCTCGAACCCAATTTGTCCCCTTCTTATGTTCATTCGCAGCGGATTGCAATTTCTGAATTTCAGCAGCCAAGAAAAATTATCGGGCTTCAAACAGATGTTCAATCGGACCAGTCTGTGTAGCCGTAGAGGAGACCTCAATTTTTTGTTTTATTTCCTTCCATTTATATATTTTTACCTTCTTCTTCAACCAAAATACTTTCTTTCTCAGCTTCTGAACTTCCTTTTTTCAATTGCATGGTTTCATTAAACTGAAGCTGATACATTTTTCTTGAGAGGTAGTCTCTTGCTTTCACATTTCTCTATCCATTCTTGCTTGACAATGAATTCATCTCCTAGGCTTGTATCAGGCTCAAGGGGTGGTGGAACGCTGTTAATGTCATCAATTGGCTTTTATGTTAGGTCTTTCTTACTTGGTTCCTTTTATTCAGGAGCATTCTCCTTCTCATTCTTCCTTACCTTAGGAAATTTTGTAGCCTGGTCAGTGCTTTCATCGGCCATTCCATGCTCCAGTGTTTCCACAGAATTTCCTTCTCCCTTTTTAGCCTCTAGATGCCCTTGCTGAGAATCAACAATTGATG
Organism: Pinus albicaulis; assembly: GCA_034641835.2. Taxonomy (NCBI): domain Eukaryota; kingdom Viridiplantae; phylum Streptophyta; class Pinopsida; order Pinales; family Pinaceae; genus Pinus; species Pinus albicaulis. The sequence goes on along the minus strand of CM076570.1, from coordinate 615,112,255 downwards.
GACTGATATCGGTTACATCTTTCCCTGAATTGACAAACCTCAGTACTAGTGGGACAACGATCTCCTCCATTAATCGTTGGGACGAGCAAAACCCCCTTCCTCCTCTAGGCATCATAGACTGAAAAGGAGAATGGGGAATAACTTCCATCACCCTCATTTCTTACTTGGGCCGAGTCTCCTTAATGCATTTCTTCTTCAGTTGGAGTTGACATTGGTTCTTGTGGAACAGTGTCGACTTTAAGGATTTTTTCCTTTTTGTCCTCCTATCCTTCGTGCATTGCTTCCTCGCCTGCGGTCGATACTGGTTCTTGTGGAGAAGTGTCGACTTCGAGGATCATTTCTTCTCTGTCTTCCTATTCTTACTGAGTTGGGGGTCGTTATTGTGTGACACCCCTACCTGTTTCAATATTCATATCTTCTTGGGCAGGTGATGTTGTTTCTTGCGAAACAACATCACTTGCCAACCTTCTAGCTGGTGTTCCTCCTTCCTGTTCTTCATTAATGAAAATCGATGACTGTAGGACAGTCTCAACTTCATCCCTTATACAGATGATTCCTTCATCTGTAGGTTTCTCAGGCGAGGATGATTCTTATGTGGCAGCCTCGACTGTATCACTAATTGTCTCCTCCATTTCCATTTCTTTCGGTTATTCCTGATCTATCTCCATTTCCATTTCTTCTGGTTCTTCCTGATCTATTTCCATTTCCTCTGACTCTTCCTTTTCTGCTAAATCAGCCGGAGGTATTGTTTCTTCCTCTCTAGCACCAATAACAGTTGGTTTCTCTTCTTCCGATGACCTGCAGAGTTCTGCCCAGGAAACTTGAAATCAAACTATTGCATGCATGACCAAAAAACGAACCAGTCCATGGTTAGAGAGGATTGCCAGCACCTGGTGTGAAAGTCGAGCGGACTATGCCATGTGTTGAAGTTGTTGTGCCTGCGGAAATCGAAGGTGAGCCAGGATTTTGAAATGGTATTTGAACAAAGTTGTGGCCCATCCTTTGCAGTTTATGTATTTCATCACAAAGCCTGCTACCTCATTCCATGGATATGGTATAGATTTGCACTCATACCCTCTCCCATATTGAACAACGTTTTCTCTTGCCTGCAAAAAAAGTTCAGGAAACTCTAGGAGGGGAATTCTCTGAGAAAACCATTGTTTTCCTTGTTTTCTTAGCCTGCTAACTTGCACGATTACTTCTTCTGTGACGGGAATTTCTAATCCTCTGACCCAAGAGAAATTCTCATTCAAATTTAGCGCAAGATACATTTTGATTCCCTTGTCGAATCCCTACAATCTATTAAATTAGATATCCCATCCTGCATTGACGAAAACTTGCCACACATCTGCATTATTTTGGACTAAGATTGTATGTTCGGGTTCATGCCACACGGCCAGTCCGCTCATCTTGTAGAGACTGTAACATCAATATAGACACAGCAGACTATTGGAAAGAGTGGTGGGTACCAAATTTGGAAAAAATAGCGTGGTGAAAAATGAGGTGAAATAACGGTAAATATAGTCGGTGATTTCTTAGGAAACGAAGAAAATCATGGAAAATTATGGTAAGTGCGATGGATGAGATAGTAATTATTTTGCATGAGTTGGAAAGGACTGATCGGTTGGAAACATGTGCATGTTGCTGATCCCAATACATCTTTAATGATTATACGGAATATGGTAAGGATCGTAAGGCATACCAACAACACGAAGTTGTAATATTGACTTTGAAATAATCATTACGCCATCGTTTATTTTTGATGGCACAACCCGCCCCCCCCCCCCCCCAGCTTAAAAGTAGCCATCCACGACATCAATGTCTTATTCATGGAATAATTAATTAAATCCATAAGATTCAAATGGAGACATACCTGGCGGCCTACCTGGAGGAACTAACGGTTGGTAGAATAACTGCGCAGTAATGATGCGGATGAGGTAACAACATCGAGGAGTAGAAGCATCTGGAGTAATAGCATTACGAGTAGTAGCATCCAGAGTAACAGCATCAGGTAGCAGCATCACTAGTAGCAACATCCGTAGTAACAACATCAAGTAGCAGCATCCAAAGTAACAACATTTGGAGTAACGACATCGAGCAGTAGCATCACGAGTAGCAGCATCCAAGGTGTAGCAGCATCTGGAGTAACAAAATTACGAGTAGGATAATCCAGAGTAACAACATCGGGTAGTAGCATCTGAAGTAACAACATTGAGTAGCAACATCACGAGTAGCATCATCTGGAGTAACAGCATCTAGTAGTAGCATCATGAGTGGAAGCATCTGGAGTAACAACATCGAATAGCAGCATCCAAGAAGTAGCACCATCCGAAGTAATAGCATCACGAGTAGCAGCATCTAGAAAAAAATAAATTTTCAGCTACGCAACATTAATCCTTGGTAGTAACTCACATGAAAAAAGACAACAAAGAAATACATACATACATACATACATACATACACATATATATATATATATATATATATATATATATATATATATATATATATATATATATATATATATATATTGAGCGAGGATATGGGGAAAGTTCTCTGATAACCTTCAAACAAGATTTCTCGGAGAGATGTCTGATGAAAGCATCCTTAGAGGCTGGGCAGTGGTATAATCTCAGGCGATGTCCATTTTCTACGAAAGAAGCACGTGTATCATCAATTGTGATTAGCCTGACTATTCCATTATCAAATACAACATCCACCTCATAAGGTCCCATCTAGTGAGTGCAAAGCTTTCCCTTAAAATCCTTAAAGTGGGATTCATAAATTAATGCTCATTCTCCCCTATGAAATACCTTGTTTTTTATAAACTTATCGTGCCATTTAATCCTCTACTATTGAATAGTAGTAGTCCTCTAAACATCCATTCAACGGATTTCATCTAGTTCATTAAGTTGAGCCAGTCATTGTTTCTGGGCATCTGACAGATCCAAACCTACTTCAAGAGTTGTTCTGAGCATACTGATTTCAAATTCTATTGGAAATAATAGGGATTTCCCATAAGCCAACTCAAATGGTAAAAACCTAGTTGTGTTCCACCATGTTGTTATGTATGCCCAAAGAGCTTCAGGTAGCTTTTGAGCCCAATCCCGATGAAGGTTTGCCACAGTTTTTGTCAAGATATTTTCCAATGTCTTGTTTGTGCTTTCCACTTTTCCATTCACCTGGGGGTGGTATGGAGATGTCGCCCTATGCTTGACCCCATATTTTTGCATAAGCCTTGTTATCATGTGTGATGTAAATTGTGCTCCTCCATCTGAAACAATCTCCCTTCGAGTACCATAATGAGCAAAAATTTCTTCAAATAGAAAATTTGAAACCGCCTGTTATGTTGCTTTGGCAACAGCTTTGGCTTCTACCCACTTAGTCATGTAATTAATGCAGACCAAAATGTGAACCTTTTGCTGGGAGGGTGGGTTTAAGGGTCCAAAGAAATCGATAGCCCATTTCTAAAAAGGTTCGAGGACTACCTGTGGATGCAAAGGCATTTCATCAGATCGATCAGGCTGCCCCATACGCTAGAAACTATCACACCTTCGGACATAATTTCACGCATCCCAAAAGATAGAAGGCCATTAATATCCCATTTGTAACACCTTATGGCCTGTTCTTTTATCTGAAAAATTCCCCCCACAAGGGCCATCATGGGCAGCCTTCATCACTTCATAAATATCATCCTCAGATACACAGCACCGAATCTGCTTATCGTCTCCTGTATGAAAGAGGTACCCTACCATCCAAGAATATCGAGCACTATGATGAAAAAAATTTCGTTGTTCCCTGTATGAAAAATGATGGGGCACCTTCCCTATAGAAAGATAGTTAGCAATATCTGCGTACCACAGAGGGTTAGTAGAAATTGCAAAAATATGCTCATCGGGAAAACTATCTTCTACAGGTGTGCATTCATCATTATTATCCATTTTGGACTGAAAATCAACAACTACATTATATTTTCTTGGTTTGTCTACTATTGTGATATCAAATTCCTAAAGCAATAGCAACCATCTTGTAATGCGACCATGAGTGATAGTTTTATTCATCAAATACCTTATTGTTGCATGATCAGTATGTACGAAATTAGGATACCTGGTGATGTAGTGTCGGAACTTGTTAATAGCATATATGACAACCAGGAATTCTTTTTCAGTCACCATGTAATTCAACTCAGTAGGAATTAAATTCTTGCTGACGTACTGAACTACATACAGTGTCTTGTCTACCTGTTGTCCTAAGACTGCTCCTATTGTTGTGTGAGAGGCATCGGCATGTATGTGAAATGGTAATGCCCAATCAGGTCCTCGAAGGATCGGAGCTTCGCAAACCAGTCCCTTGATTTTCATGAAAGTTGCTTCACAGTCCTCTGTCCACAAAAATTATGCATCTTTTGTTAGCAATTGAAAAATTGGATGTGCTATTTTAGCAAAATTTTCTATAAAACGTCTATAATAACCAGCACAACTAATAAAGCTACGTACCTGTGTGGGTGTCTTAGGTACTGGGAAGTGCAGTATTACCTCTACCTTGGCCAGATCAACTCAAATTCCAGCAGCTAAAAGTAAATGTCCCAATACTATTCCTTCTTCCCTCGTCATATGACATTTGACTATACTCAGAGATACATGTATGCTTACATATTTCGAGTACTTTTTCTATATTTTCCAATCCTTCTTCAAATGAGTTCCCATATGGAGTAAAATCATCCATATATATTTCAACACTGTCATTGACTAAATCAGAAAAAATTCCTAGAATTTCCCTCTAGAAGGTTGCAGGTGCATTACACAGACCAAATGGGAGAGCCCTGTATGCAAAGGTCCCCCGTGGGCATGTGAAAGTTGTTTTATCCTGGTCTTCTGGGGCTATCTGGATCTAATTATACCCGCTAAACCCATCTAGAAAGGAGAATAATTTTTTCCCAGCCAAGATGTCCAATACTTGGTCAATGAATGGAAAAGGAAATGGTCTTTTTTAGTCGATTTGTTTAGCTCCCTATAATCTACGCAGATCTGCCATTTACCATTAATTTTGGGAACAATAACCAAAGGCGACACCCATTGGCTATCCGAGATGGGGTAAATAAAACCTACATCCAGTAATTTCTGCAATTCGTCCTTGACAATGTTCTTTAGACCAGGATTAATTCTTCGTTGGGTCTGTTTCGCAGGACGTAAATATTCCTTAATATAAATATGATGAGTAAGAAAACTAGCCAAGATCCCCTTCATGTCGGTATAATCCCAGGCGAAAGCTTCCTAATGGTCTTGAAGGACTTTTAAGAGTTGCTTTGTATGGGATTCTGACAGATTTGGGTTGATATTGAGTGTCTTCCCTGGTTCAATTTCAATCAAAATATTATCATGGGATGAATTTACAGGAATGTATTTAATTTCATCTTCTGGTTCGATATTTTCCTACGTCTCACAGATCATGTAAGACTCTAAAATTTTCCAAGTTGAATCGGAAACAGAACAAGGATCATTAATAAAAGTGTTAAGGGTATCATCCTCAGTTTCTGTTTTGAATTGAAGGGCCTGCCCAATGGTAAGGATTGGTCTAACCTCTTCATTTTCAAGTTCGAACTCTTCCATTGGTAGAGTTTTCTGTCTGGCTAATAGTTTTTCAGATGAGTTGGGTTCCGCAGGAGGATAGAGAGTGAGGTTCTTTGTAATCATCCCATTTTATATAATCATATGTCTAGATCGACACCCAATATAGGCATTTGAAGTTGCAATCCAAGGTCTTCCTAAGATCAATGGATGATCACCGAATAGGGATCATGTCTATAATACAAGGATTTCCACGAGATAGTGCCATGAGTCCACCAAAATATTAACATCTTCCAACTTCCCTACTAGTTTAATTGTAGACCTATCTGCCAATTCCAAGATAGTAGGGGTTGGCTTAATTTTTTCGAGACCTAATGCATTCATTGTTTCAGAGGTAATGATATTTATGGCAGCACCCAAATCTACCAGTACATTTGGTATTTCAACCCCATTGATTTTTACGGTTAGAATTGGGTTCACTGGGTCCCCATATTTTACAGGCATAGTTTTTCCAAGCATGATGTCAAACAATCTACCAATCACATGAATGGTTAACGGATCCCTTGGTTTCTTCCCAGGTTTCTTAGAACATTATTCTTTGAGATTTTTTGCATATATAGGTACATCCCTCATAGCTTGGAGCAGGGGTATTTTAAAAAAAATATTTTGTAATTCTCCCAGGAATTCGAACTCTACTTGAGGGATTTATTTACTGAAGGTCAATCTTTTAGGATATGGTGGAGTAATTGGATGATGCTAGTTAAGAGCAGGTTGGGGAGGTGTTTGATTTATCATGTTTTGTTCTGGTTTATCCCCAACTATTTTCGGTTCTGGCTCTATAAATTCACTGTCATTCTATTCTATGATAATAGGTGAATTTGGAGCATTCACTATGTGCCCATATCATAATTTTATATCATTAAGTCCTGCGGTAGAAATGCTATATGATGGAAGGTTAAGAGTGTCAGTTTGTTGGACCCCTTTATTATTAGGATTCGGATTAGGTTGGATAGGAAGCTGGGGTCGAAAGGATGGGTTTCCTGGAGGTACATTGGAGGGAAACTAAAGTTGTTGTTGTGGCATAGATTGGGGAAACTATCCAGTAGGAGAGGGTCCACGCCAGTTCTAAGCCCATGAAGGATTTGAACTAGTTTGGGGAACCCATTTTTGCTAGGGAGAATATTGATACTAAGACCACATTGGTGAAAAATGTACAGACTGGGGCCCATATTAAAGTTATTAAAATACTGAGATGGGTCCTGGGGCATACCTGGATTCATAATTGGTGGTCGAGGTTGCCATGGCTTCTTCGGTCCCATGAAGTACAATTGATCTACCGCATTTTCTTCACTTGCCCCTTGAAAAATTGCCTTCAATCCTGGCAAGGAAGGGCACGAACTGGTCGCATGGGTCTATTTGCAAATTGTGCAAGCTTCAACTGTGTTTAATGGGCATTCTTTCAGCGGATGCTTCTTTCTGCACTGTGGGCAGAATATAGCAATAGTCTTCTCCAACTCCATTTGTTTATGTTTCACTTTCAAAGTGTCCATCTGGGAGGATAATGTACTTAGGATATCAGTCCTTAGGTTATCCAGTAGGTTTCCGATTTCTACCTTTGTGACCCCTCCACCAGAAGTTTTTGATGACCGAATTCCTTGTCCATTTCTTGCAACCCCTCGTGAACACATAATGCACAACCCACAGATAGTTTCAAAGTCTTCCTTCGAAATTTCCCCCTTACCTACTATGTTCAAAATTTGCAGGGAATCTTCCCTAAGTGCCCGGAGAAGGATGATCTTCAGAATATCTTTGTCTAGGTCACTATGGCCCGATCTCTTCAGTATGTATTTGAATCGTTCCACACAATCTTCCATATTATCTTCCTCTTTCTGTGCAAACTTAAAAATCTTCTCTTTGATGTCACAATATTTACAGTAATCCTGGTATTTCTCCAAAAATAATTCCTTCATTGCATCCCATGAGGAGATAGTCTTTCCCCCTAAACCCATGAACCATCACAAGGTTGTCCCTTTTAAAGTAGCAGGAAATATTTTTAATTTCTGAGCATCGGCGATATAATTGTACCCTCGATAGACAATGTCAAATTCGAAGAGGAATATATCAGGGTCTTCAAAGGAAAGCCCATGAAAATTAGGCAGATTCGTTAAAGGAATTTGCTTCATCGAAGCATCACCTATAATGTTTCCAATTGGGAAATCAATAGAGGAACTTGTAAGTGCCATGAATATCCTCCAATACTCACCCAGAATTTCAACTAGTTCTGCAACTGATAATTTGGATGATTCAACTAAAGGAAGTTTCACAGCACTCCCTTGATCTCGTGGTGATGCGAACTCCTTCAGGAGTTCTTCTTCCCAATTGGAATTGCTCAATTCTTCTAAAACCCTACTTGTTATTTCTTCCCCCTCTATTGGTAGCAAGGGTATCTCTTCCATTGATACCTTATTTATTCCTCCTTTTGCGGTTGAAATAATTTCCTCTGGTACCGTGGATGGCACTAGCTTCTCAACCAATTTCCCTTCAGACTTCGTCTGAACCCTTACCCTGACAGCAGCACGAGAATATGCTTCTGATTCAGACTTTGCGATGATCTCCTAGATATACGTCTTCCTTCCAAGATCCTTTCCCTTCTTTAGGGGTCTTCCTCTGCCCTTCTTATTCGAATCTTTATTCATGCAATTAGTGGGAAGAAAACATTAAAATAACAGAAGCGCTTAGGACCCGGAGAAGGACAAATAATTTCCTCCCCAGGATGAGAGTGTGGGTTCAAAAAGAAAATCAAATAAAAAAAAAATCAAAGTTCAGGACCTGAAGTAGGGTGATCAGATACCCTCCTCGAGAAGAGAAATTGGCCCTTAGGAAAAGAATCAAAAAGCAGAAAAGCAGAACACTACGCTCAGGACTCAAAGCAAGGTAACAAATTCCCTCCCTAAGATGAGAGATTAGTTCTAAAAAAACAATGAAAAATAAAAATAAAAACAGATCACTACGCTCAGGTCTTAGAGAAAGGTAACAAATTCCCTCCCCAAGATGAAAGAGTAGTTCTTAAAAAAAAACAATGAAAAAGCAAAGAAAACAGAACATTATGCTCAGGACTTAGAGCAGGGTAATGAATTCCCTCCCTAAGATGAGAGACTGATCCTTAGATCAATTGCAGATCCTGTTCTTGCACCTTGTTAGCCTTCCCCGACAATGGCGCCAAAATGTTGGTGTCCAAGTGTGAACAAATATTCAAACCCTTTTCCACATTAATTATCAATCCGGGTGCGTTGGTTATTGCAAGACTAACATGCATAGTATATCCAATAGAAATGACCTAATCTGCTATTGAACACGGGCTTAGTAATTAAAACAAGCAAACTACTCTAACAGCAATTAAAGATAAATCGTGGAATTATAAAAGCATTCACAGCAACTATAGAATCATATTGGAACAACAGCTACAATAACAAACAGAAATACGAAATCAACAAAAGGAAATAATGCAGCACCTGATCAGAAGAGTGGGCCCAAATCTCTAATCAATGCTACGGTAAACTCACAGTTCACAAATAGAATGGAAAAATGATAGGCATTCAATTGATTAAAAATACTTTTGTTACAATATTTGTCTCTTCACACTTAACCCCCGATTCACAGCCTTGAGGCCCTTACTATATAAATGTTCAGGAAAACAGACTTTCCCATTTGACAACTAAATATCTACAAATATACAATTGTTACAACATCCAATTAGTTGCCGAGAGAAAACCACAAAAGGCCTGAAATAGATCTGGGGTAAGTTGGAATCTGTTGTGTTGTTACAACATATCGAGATAATGTTGAGAATTCGGAGTTGCTTCGTGACTTGTAGATGTGATCCCTTTTCTTTCCAAATTTGTGGAAATAACGAACTTAATACTTGCATAGGTAAAACCTCCACAACTATTATTTCATTAATCAAACATTCCATATAAGACAGTGGGAAGGGATTTACCTCGTGTGTTTATAACAATTAATGATACAAAGAGGTATAAAGGTGGGTGAAAATAGAAGGGAAAAGTATACACATTTGGTACCCAACACTTGTGCTTCCTCAAAATATTCTCAATGAGGTGAGAGGTGAACTATGATCCCTGATCTGTGACTATTTCTCTAGGATATCCAAATTTGTAAAACACATTCTCCCTCAGAAATTCTTCTACTTTTTCTTCAGCTGCTACCTTCACTGTTTTTTCTTCAACCCACTTTGTCAGGTAATCAGTGCAGACTATGATATGCTTCTTTTGTCCGGATGGTGGATCGATAGGTCCAAAAAATTCCATGTCCCACTTGTCAAATGGCTCAAGAGCCACCTGAGGGTGTAAAGGCATTTCATCCCTTTGTGTGGATTTCCCCATCCTTTGGCACTGGTCACACTGGCTGGTGTATCTTCTGGAATCTTGGTGAAGGGTAGGCCAATAGTAACTCACCTGCATAACTTTGTAAGTAGTTCTCTTTGTAGCAAAGTGGCCTCCACATGGGCTGTTATGACATTCAGAGAGGATATCAAAAACTTCTTCCTCCCTCACACATCTTCCTAGGATTTGATCAGGGCCTAGATTGAAGATATTTCCCCCAATCCATGTGAAAGGGGCGCTTTTTCTGATGATTCTGCTCCTCTCCCTGAATGAAATATTAGGAGGGAGTATTCCAGCAACCAAGTAGTTGGCTATAGTAGCAATCCATGGTGAGAGTGCTGATATGGAAAAGAGGTGCTCATCTAGCAGTTGGTCATCCACCATTCCTTCTTCACCTGCAGGGAGAACTAACCTGGACAAAAAATCTGCAATAACATTTTCCTTTCCAGGTTTATCAACAATAGTCAAATTAAATTTCTACAAAAGTAACAAACATCTAATTATTCTAGCATTAACATCTGGTTTTTTCATTACATACTTGATGGTTGCATGATCAATGTGAACAAAGGTTTGATATCTAGTGACATAATTCTTGAATTTGTTCAATGCATGTACAATGGCCAACATCTCGTTCTCAGTAACAGTATAATTCAGTTCTTCTTTGGACAAATTCTTGCTGATTAAATAAATGGCATAAGGGATTTTTTCCTCTAATTGTCCTAATGTTGCCCCTACAGCTTTTTTGGATGCATCAGTGTGGATTTGGAAAGGCAAAGTCCAATTTGGACCTCAAAGGATGGGGGTAGTAGTCAACTGCTTCTTAATGAGCTCAAAAGCCTCTTGACAAGGACCGAACCAAATAAACTCAGAATCTTTTGCCAATAACCCAAATAATGGCGAAGTAGCCATCTTGCTGAAATCTTTGATGAACCTTCTATAGTAACTAGCTAAGCCTAAGAAACTCCTGACATCTTTATGCTTTTGAGGAGCAGGTACCCTTTTGATGATAGTGATTTTTTTTGGGTCTACTTGTATTCCTTCTTGGGATATGGAGTGTCCTAATATAACCCCTTCTTTCTTCAGGAATTCACACTTTTCTAGGCTCAAGGAGAGATACATCTCAATGCACTTTCTTAGTACTTTACCCAAATTGGAGAGAGCTTTCTGGAAGTCATCCCCATATAGTGTGAAATTGTCCATGTAAATTTCAACAGAGTAATGGACTAACTCAGAAAAGATTCTTAGGAAAGCTCTCTGAAAGGTGGTTGGGGCATTGCATAACCCAAAGGATAGAAGAAAAGGTACCCCAAGGGTAGGTGAAAGTAGTATTATCCTAGTCTTTAGGGCTAATTTGAATCTGAATGTACCCACTAAACCCATCTAAGAAGGAAAAGAACTTCTTCCCTTCAAGGCCATCCATGACTTGGTCTATAAAGGGCAAAGGGAAATGGTATTTCTTGGTGGCTTTGTTAAGTTCTCGATAATCAACACAAATTCGCCACTTCCCATTCTTCTTTGGGACTAGGACAAGAGGAGATACCCACTCGTTGTCAAATATAGGATATATGAACCCCGCATACAATAGTTTCTGCATCTCTTCTTTGACCCTGTCCTTTAGAGCCGAGTTCATTCTTCTTTGGGGTTGTCTCACAAAATTGCATCCTTATTTTACGTAAATGTGATGTCTGCATACTGAAGGATGCACCCCTTTCATGTCCTTGTAATTCCAAGAAAATACTTCAAGATTTTCTTTCAAAAGTTAGCATATCTGCTTCTCTTCCTCATTTGAGAGGTTTGGGTTGATTTTCAGAGATCTGAATGGGCCAAACTCGACAGCCTTGGTGGTTTCAAAGGTTGTCTCAATTGATTGTACTTCCATCCAAGGTTGGCTTTCAGAATCTTCGATTAGGGTTTTGAGAGGAGTGTTAGTAGAGGACTGGTTTTGAATGGCATGGTCAATGAGTTCATCTTCATCAAGTTTCCCCCCTCTAAGGATAGCATCTATGGTACACATAGGGGCAGTGTTATATAACTCATCGTCTTCATCCTCCAACCATATAGGGAGATCATGATCAATGGAAGGCTAGGCTGGAGGATATAACACTAGCATTTTAAACAAAGGCCCATTTTTGATAGTCATGTTTCTGGCCCGAAAAATAATATAAGCGTCTGTAGTGGCTAACCAAGGTCTCCCAAAGATGAGAGGATAACCATTAAACTTGGTATTTGGCTGCAGGACCAGGAAATATGTAGGATACTCCCAAGAGTCAATGGTAACCATAACGTCTTCAACAATTCCTTCCAGAGTTACGTGGACTGATCTGCAAGTTGCAGAACTGTTGTGGTTTTCCTCAAAGTCCCTTGGAGATTAGGTTTCAACATAGTTTCCTTGGTCATGATATTGATGGCAACCCCTAAATCAATCAAAGTTTTGGGGACTATGACACAATCTATATGTACATCAACAACTGGACTACCAAGGTCCAGCTATTTTGGAAATATCACCTTCCCTAGAATCAGGTCAGACATTTGTCCTACCACATTGATAGTGGGGGTATCTCTCTTCCTCCTTCCAGGTTTCTTGAAGCACTTTTCTTTGAGAAGTGGTATCTTTACAGACAAATTTTCCAATTCTCCTAGGAATTAGGTCTCTTCTAGGATGTGCTGACTAGGGTGGATCAAGCGATTGGGAAAAGGAGGTTGTTGGATCTGAGTGTTATCTTCTTCCTTTTCCTCCTCAACCTCTACAGGTGGAGATGGGGGATGGTTGTCTGGGAGTACTCTTCTCGACCTGAGATTAACCTCCTGTATCTCCATAGCATAAGCTAGATGGGATGTTTCTCCACTGGGACCTGTTGTGCCTGTCTGTTTTTTGGGTTCGGATTGGGTTGTGCAGGTATAGGTAGCCTAGGTGGAGCAGCATGAGTAAGAGGATGTTGAGGTTGGGATGGAGGCATTAGAGCAGGTAGTTGATTTTTTTGCAGCCTCCACCCGTGGGATGGATTGTTCCACTAAGGTTGTTGTGGAACATATTGTTGACATGATTGGTGTACTGGCTAAGGATGATATGAAGGGTTGGAAGTCCACGTAGGAGGTGTAGACCAGGATGAAGGAGTGGGGATGTACAAGGTTGCATGGGTGAACTTTGATTTTTGTAATATTAAGAGTGAGGTGCACCTTGCATACATTGTTGATATGGTCGAGGGCCTTGAGGCCTTCTCTGTTTGATGAAACAAAGTTTCTCTGGCATTGTTTCCCCACCTTTATATACATCTTTAAGTCTAGGTAAGGAGGGACACTTTTCTGTGGCATGGTTCTCTTCACAAACTAAGCAAACCTCAATGAAATTTAGTGGACATTCCTTTCTTGGGTGTTTCTTGGTACATCTAGGACAAAATATGGCCAGGGCTCTCTCTGCTTCCTCTTGCTTCCTTTTGACCTACTTTGTGTCCATTTGCAAAGAAAAGGTGTGTAGCATGTCACTCTTGAAGTCCTCTAGCATGTTTCCAATCTCATGTTTTATGAACTAAATTCCTTAGAATGGTTCAAGAAAACATTTTTGATTGTTTCATACGGTTGTTGGTAGATATCTCCTCCTGATAACATATTCAAGGTTTCTATCATCTCTTCACTGATCCCTTGAAGAAGTTCAAGTTTGAGTGAGTCAGGATCAAGAGTACAGTTGGATCTCTTATTGTTCAATTGAAACCTCTCTTCATAATCCTCTAGGAATTCATCAAGCCCTAGAGTCATCCTAAATATCTCATCCTTAGTTTCCTTGGACCTAAAGTAGTCTTTGTACTTGTTGTTGAATGTCTCTTCCATTTGTGCCCAGGTAGTGATGCTATCCCCAAGAAGACCCATGAACCAACGCAAGGCTACATCCTTAAGGGTGGATGGGAATAGCTTCAACTTTTGATCATCAGAGGTGTAGTCATAAGTCCTGTAGACAATAGTAAATTCAAACATGAATGTGTCAGGGTCCTCAGAGGTGAGTCCATGGAAGTGTGGAAGAGCTGAGGGGCTAATGTTTTTCATCTTAGTGTCCCCATCTGCCTCTCTTATGTGAAAGGCTCTCTAGGTCCCAGCCATGGTTAAGATAGGTGAAGGAAGTCCCTCAGTTGAAACAAGGTCTTCTTTTTCTTCCCCAATGTCTCTTCCATCTGTGCCCTGGTATTGCACCAAGAGTGTTGTAACTCCCAAGGGCTGCCCTACTTTACTTTATCAACCCGGGGTTTGTACAAAATTTGAGGTGGCAATGCTATATACACAGCAGATGCATTCTATTCATGTCATCCTCTTCTGCTTTACGAAAGGGTGCTATTTAAATTATGAGAACAACTGGAAAGTAAATTACTGGAAGGAAATGACAGAAAGGAAATTAAACTATAGTGCTGAAAATAAATGACAAGAATGAACTAATTTAATTGGAAAAAAGGGAAACGATTGAAAAGAAACTAAGCTAACTTGCTGAAAATAAATGGCAGAAAGGAAACTAATTCTAAACCACACTTAACTTGCCCAAACGGCTAAATGCATTCTACTTATCCTGTGATCTATCTGCCATGCTCTTATCCATGCAACTAGGCTATCCATGACTTAATTCTAACTAAAAAGAGTTCATTTACAATTTGGAGGAAGAAAAAGGGCTAAAAGAGGCTAATGGGAGGTTCAACACATGAAACAAGGTTTGGAAGCGGAATGAGGGGGGTTAAAACCTTAGAAAACTTGATTATAACATTAGAAATGACTTTGGAGCGGAGATAATTGAAAAAGGCTTAGAAGAGGAAAGAGGGGGTTTAAAACCTTATTAGAACTTTATTATAGCGCAAAAAGGCTTTGGAGCAGAAAGAACTCAAGAGCGACGTGGCGAAATGCGATGGAGGTAAAAGTTGCGATGTATGATGTCGCAATCGAAACTTCTCAAGTTTAAATGGATATCCGTAAGGACTTAACAAAATGAAATAAGATGTGCAACGTGCAATTTGCGCTACGGTAAAGGTTGCGGACTGCGATTTGCGATGTGGGAAGAACTGCGGGATGTGATTTATGATACCGCAATCGCAAGAACGAGCGCTAAGCGTTAAGGGTAAGATCTAAAGGATGCGAAGTGCGATTGACGTGGCAGTGGGACCGATAACAGGGCGAGATTGCACTATCGCAATCAGCCAGAATAGCGGTAAGTGTTTAAGGCTGAAAGGTAAATGTTGTGAAGTACAATTTGCGATTTCGCAAGATCGCAATCAGCCAGAATAGCGGTAAGTGTTTAAGGCTGAAAGGTAAATGTTGTGAAGTACAATTTGCGATTTCGCAAGATCGCAATCGCAAAGAGAAAATGGTGAGCGTTGAAGGTAAAAGGTAAATGTTGTGATCTGTGCAGTGCGATTTATGGCGGAAAGAATTTCGAGGAGAAAGGCAGAGGTCGGGTTTCAATGGTTTTTCAAGTGTTCAGCATTAAAACGAGTTTGGCAATGGTGATCGATGGAACAAAGGAATAAGGCGGGCAATCGGCAAAGGAGAGCAGTAAGTCTGTAAGACAAAAGGTAAGAGTTGCTAACTGTGATGTACGGTGGCAAGAGTCTCGAGGAGAAAAGTTTGAGGTCCAATTTTTAGTGGCTTGGAATGGTTTTTTCACGTGTTTTGCAAAAAAATGGTAGTCAACCGTCAACGAAGGAACAAAATAAATAAGGTTGAAGGTCTTAAGGGCGTTCAAAAAAAAGGTAAGTGCAACATTAAAGTGAGAAGTAAAGGAGGGAAATGGAAGCATAAGAGCAGTGCTCAGAAGTGAAGCACACCTGCAAATTTATGCATGGAAAACAAACAAAAATGCGAGGTGAAATAGTGAAGGAAGGCTTGGACTTGTTAAATAAAAATTCTTCCCCAAACTCAAACAGAAAGCAATTTTGGCCTATGGGAAGGTCCACCCTACCCGAAATCTATTGACAGAGATGAGAGGTGAGAGACTTGACCACATTTTTGGAGTTTTTCCTCTATTTCACTATGCATAAGAAATTGAGACTACAGCAGCACCAAAAAATAAATAGCAATGAAACTTATCAGAAGCAGATCTAACTTTAATGGCAGAAGAAAAACTAGCTAAATGACAGAAAGGAAAATATAAGAATAGCAGAGAAGTTGAGGCACATGGATTGGGCCCTAAACCTACAAGCCTAGCCCTCTGAACTTAAATCAATCAAATGAAATCACTCTACTCATTTCATAAACGAATAACTGCATACATCTCTGAAAGTTTCAATCCATGAATAAAACAAAAAGCTTCAATAGTTCACAACAATAATTCTGAATGGAATCGAGACTAGGATAGACTAACTCTTCCTAGCTCTAGCTCTGCTCTATTTATTCTATAGGGCAGCTTCCAACAGCTCCCTTGAAAATGGTGATTGAGTCCACTTTGAATCCAAGTAAACATAGATTGAGTGTCCTTTGTCTTCATTTTCTTGGTTGCCTCTTGGAATTCGAATTTCTAGAGAGAATCCTTGGGGATCCTTCGACTACTTGTGGAATTCGAATTGCTTGGAGAGAATCTTTGGGATCCTTCGGCTACCTTTGAGGGTGGACAATCCTCCTATAATTTCTCCTTGTTGTCTCCTCCAAGTCTTGTGATAAAATCTTTATAAAAGTTCTTAATAAATCATGACTTTCTGCACTTAACCTTATATTAGGCACCCAAAGTATGTTAGTTTTAATCACCACCTATATTAGCATCATAAACCAAAATAATAATGAAAATGCAAGAAAAAGAGATCTAAAAAGGCAAAAGGGTGACTTTTAACCCCTCCAAATATGTCTAATGATGGATCTCATCAGATACAACAGATAAATTTAAATCTCTTATCACAATTATGATCAAAATAACATCCATAAGAGATATCCAATTTAACAATGAGAAATGAATCCACTCAATGAAAGTAATGGCAATGAGAAATTGTAATATCCCAAATGGTAAAATAATAGTAATAACAAGCTAAAATATACTATGGATACAACAAAACAAAAACTGATATCAAAACACAAACGAAGCCATAAAATACTACTGAGCCATTTTATTAATTTGCTAGAAATGAGTATATTGGAGGTGTTGGAATGAAGGCACCTAGGCTTTCTCAAGGCAAGCAAGAGAAGCCCTCTGAATCAATGTTGAAATCCCCCATTGATGGTATGTTGTATGGCTATAGCTTTGCATTGAAATATGCCATAAATGTTGTTTCTACTCCTGAAGAAATGCTTCTAGGGCCTGCTACACTGCTTAGAAAATTTCGGGACTTTGACCCCAGACTCTACTCAAGAAACCCACAAAAACCTACGAAGTAATTGGCCAAATGTTGACCCCGGAATTTTGGCTCAATTTCCCCTAACTCCTCTAGTTGTTGGCTGAGTTAGGATCTATATTTGACACCTAAAATCTACCCATAAAATTCTTCCAAATTAATCTTAGTTTCTCTGCACTAAACCCAGAAAAACCCAGAAAGGGTTCACCCAAAGCTTGACCCCGAAAATTGGCCCTCTTGGGCTTGGCTCATTGCACTGCTGGGTAAATCGATCCTCCTATAAATCTTGTTTCTTGAAGTTTCCAAAATGCCACAAAAATCATAGTTAGGAAACCCCAATCCTCCCCACCAAATCTCAGTTGCAACTCCCTCTCTTCTCACCTCCCAAAACAACCAAATCCTCTCTGCACTGTGTCCTCCCCTATGCAGTCTCCTCCTCCTTTGCGCATTCCAAAACTAGCTATGCTTCCTTCTGATTCTACTGATGGAAATTATCCTCACAAGCTGTGGAATTCCTCTCCTGAGAGGGCATAACGTAGAGGTTGAGATCTCCACTTGAAGATCTTGTGTGCTAAACAACATTGCAGACTTGGCTCTCCAGCTCAAACGTGCTCTATCAAAATGACAAGAAGAAAATAGTTGAATGAATGAATGTCGAATGAGCCTTCCCTTATTCCTTTTATCCATTGAGGCCCAACAAATTCTTTGGGTCCCACCTTGACCTATGTTGCCTCTCCTTGGCCAATCACGTGCTTCCTTCCTCTAGCCAATCTCACGTTATCCTTTGCATGCCTCTTCTAGGCTGCCACCTACGGCCAACTCGACCCCACCACTAGAGCCTCAATTTTCCCTTAAGTACTTTAGGAAAATACTTTATTTGGCCTAATTATTAATTTTGGGTCCCCTACCTACTTTACTTCCACCCAACACTAGGATTTTCAAAAATTAATCAAAATTAATATCCCAATTAGCAGACTGCTAATTTAGGGATATTACAGAAATTAAGAGCAATAATTCACAATATCACTTAGATAAATTATCCAATGAAACACTTATCAACTTGATTAAAGAACTTGGGTGAATGCAAGAGTGTAAAAGATTCCAATGACTAAAATTAAGCACAAATCACTTCAACCATGAATTATTATGAATTGTAGAATTTCCTTACCCAATTTTAGAGACTTATATGTGATTTATTATCGTTGCAACCTTGTATTCAGAGGTCTTCAATTTTATATTAGTAGTCAAGAAGTGATGCAAGCTGTCAAATATAAGCTACAAAATCAATGCATTTAACTTCCAATGATATTCACTTGATTATAGGACTGCTTAGACACTATAGATCAAATTTATTATGCTCATATCAGACCTCAAAATGATGTATGCCATATATGTGATAACTCAGAAAATCAGTGATTCTATCCTTAATAAACCAACAAGGTGCTTAAATATTAATGTCAAATAAACTCCAACGATTAGCTAATAAATTTGAGTGATTTTTAGATGATCTTTACTCAATTTTGATGATTCTTATTTTGTTTATATGACTGCATAAATGGTTATAGTAAATATATCAGATTTGGAAATTGCCCAACAGTCCTAAAAAATAACTTATATGCAATCAATTTAACCACAAGATTAATGTTCAATGCCTTAAGTGACTTGTTAATAAATTTAGGTTTATTTTGTTTTTATGCCCTAAAAACACTATTGTAACAATTATATCAGACCTGAAACTTTCATATCAGACTTCTGTAATTTCAAATCAGACTTTGAAAATTATATGACAGCCACCATAAAACAATAAAATTGACAGATCAAACCCTTGTAATTTATTTTGATGTCTTGTATGAGTTATTAGCTTAATGTGTGGGTTATTTAGGATTTTTTTATGATGATTATGTCATTGTTATATCAATATATCAGATCTGATATAATTTATGCAGTCAATTAAAATGAGAGATGAAGGCAATAGAAGAAAACCCCAAGGCCTAATGGCCTCTCCCAAGTTTGGAGATGTGAGAGAAATCACTCCTCAACACCTACACTGACAAAATGTTAGCTCAAAACCCAAACATCGAACCTTTATGACTTCTACAATCACAATTTATTAAAGATAAAATGTCAATCCCTTGAAGAAACCCTTGTTTGCAATTATATCTAGCCCTTGTAGGGCTTACGGCCTTCTTAATGCTTGCAAAATAGGTCCCAAACACTAACCTTTTAGGTTGGGTAAGGGCTAGGGCCTTCAAAAAATGGGTTTAATCCTCAATTTGAAAATAAGCAACTTGAAAAAATGGGCTCAAAATCCCTAGACGTCTAGGGATTTTAAGGGTTGGAAACTTCAAGAGTTTACTCTTTTCTTTGATCTCTTTAGAGATTTCATCTGTACACATAAAAAGAAATTTTCCAAAAAAAAAAACCCAATATATACAAAAATAAATAAATAAACCCAAACCCCAATTGTTGCAAAACAAGGGTTAGAAAATAAACACAAAATATATTTACAAAATGTAAAAATGTACATTGCTTAGAAATATTTTGAAAAATATAGAATTTGTATAGATCTCAACAACGACTAGATGTATTTCGAAAAATAAATGTTAAACCACAACCTTAGTGAAGTTAGAAAATCACATAAAATATTCAGAATCCAAACATAGTTGGCTTGTGCCCACAGTTTGTGAACTTGAAGCCCAAGGATTGTGGAACCTGCAAACTCTATATATTTTCTCATGAAGAAACCGTTATAGCATATAATGAATCGGATCACCTGAGATAAGCCCAAACTTACCAATAGAATGTTCCTATCATCTACAAATGAAATAAGGATTTAATTAATAGTTGAAGCACAATATATGAATGTTTGTACCCAGCACATACCACAATTCAGCGAGAAAAAGACACCATATACTACACCCCAAAGTCCTTTATTATGATGATCAAAACATTCCCAGCAGGACAGTGGTTTTACACCATTTTTTACAAAGTTACATCAGAGCAGAGCTCAAGATCAAGATGAAATTAGAAACAAAACGTCTTATATTTATAGAGAAATTCCTCCAAGTGGAAAATAACGACTATTTGGCTTGATCCCCATCAAAATAATCTCGATTGTTGATAAATCTTTGATAATCTTTTACTCTTTGCCATTGAAATAATTATTTTTGAGGAATTTTCAAATTTCTCATTAAAAGCATTTTTTATTAGCCCAAAAATAATTATTTTGAGCTAATTTCCTCAAAAATTTGACTTTTCCTTAACCACCAAGGTCCAAGGGTCCAATTTTTCTTGAAATATCCAATATTCCCTTAGTGGGAGACCTCCAAAAATTAATTTCTTTAAGACCCACAAATTTTTCCGTTTGGAGAATTTAATTTCTCTAACCTTTAATTTTTTACTATAATTAATTAATTTTTTGGCTTACAATTTTATTTTATTTTTTCGAGAAAAAATAATTAATTGACACTTATGGGGATCAATTACTTTTCCATCCTGAAATATTTTAGCCATGGTGTCTAAGTATGAGGAACCATGCACTAAAATATTTTTTACATAAGATTTACAAATTCAACCCTCAAAGGGGAAATATCTGTTCGTTATAGACCCTCAAATAACTTATCCAGTTATGTGACACAATATGATCTAGTAGACCAAGTGACTCGTAAAAAAATAATTTAGCCATTTAGCTTAAAATATTCCCAAATCAATTTTACAGAAGACTCGACTAGAATACTATGACTCACTTAAGACTTTGACGATAAATTCCACCCTACCTTTGGGGTGAGTTTTGATGGGAAAACTTTGTCGATCATCCGTGTTTAGAAACACAGATAATTAGTGAGACGAAAAACCTCCTAGGATGAAATTTGTCGCCAAAATAATAGGCTTACCTAGGTTTTTACATACATACATGGTCTTACTAGCATCATTTACATTACAAATTTGCAAAATTGGTTTAAACGACATAAGAATTGTTGGTTGAAGATTTTGAAATTTGAATCCTTCACGATTCTTGATCCTGCTTCCTTGGAATGTTAAAAAAAATGGGTGCAAAAAACCTCATATTATGGCTTCTAAAATTAAGGTTTCCATGCTAGATCCTTCTGGTATCTCAATTGCACATGATGGATGCCCATCTTTGGAAAATTTTGAAGGTTGTTAAGTTTGTCATCTTGAATATCATGATAAAAGTGTTGATTGGTTTGGAGACTCTTATCTAGTTAATTCCTCAGTAAGCAGGCGACATCTCATTTCTTTTATGCTTTATTTAGGTTTAAGCACAAATAAATGCATATCATCGATTGATGATCATGGTTTTCAAGATTATCATTATGTTTACCAAGATAGGGTTTCAGCTTGGCTTGAAAAGTCTTTTCTGACACGTTTTTTTGCCAGCAAGCAGGCGACATCTCATTTCTTTTATGCTTTATTTAGGTTTAAGCACAGATAAATGCATATCATCAATTGATGATCATGGTTTTCAAGATTATCATTATGTTTACCAATATAGGGTTTCAGCTTGGCTTGAAAAGTCTTTTCTGACACGTTT